>PVJL010006382.1:0-92855 GCA_004026885.1 Lyroderma lyra | reverse complement strand
GGGGAACTATCATCCAATGGTTGCATGAAACCCTCCGTACTCATGTGACATTTAGAAGTTAAACATCCTGTGTACAAAACAAATACGTTATTTTCAGTGCTTAGAAAAGCATCCAACTGCTACTTTATATGTGACGTCAGGAAAGAAAGACAATGAGAATGCAGTTGAGGCTTCATACTGTATTGCATATCACATAGCTAAGTGTGATAAAAACCACACCACAGCTGAAGATTTAATTTCTCTTTGTATTAAGGATACCATTTTTTTGTATGTTTGGGGAAAAAAACATGTTCACAAAATCAATACTCTCTCTTTTCCAAACAATACAGTGTCTCAACGAATTCAGGAAATGTCTGACAATGTTGAAGCTGTAGTAGTAGTAGTAGGTAGAATTAGAAAAAGTGAATTCTTTTCCATCCAGGCTGATGAAAGTGTAGATGTTTCTGATTTATGAATTTTGCTCATCATCGCAAGGTACTTGGTAGGAAATGAATTGAGGAAGACCTGTTGCTTTGTTACCCACTGACAGAGCATACCACAGTGAAGGTATTTTTAATGCAATCAATGGTTATTTCATTAAAAAGACATTAGTTGGTCGTGTTATTGTGTATGCACTGATGGAGGCAAGCTTATGTCAGGTTGCTTTATAAGCCCATGAAGCTGAATTAAAGAGGTAGCTCCCCATGTACCATGGAGTCACTGCTGCATTCATAGACCAAGTCTTGCATCCAAGCCTCTTCCTAGTGAACTGAAAGATGTTCTTGATGAGGCTGTAAAAGTTGTAAATTGTATTAGGTCACAACCATGAAACTCCAGATTGTTTAAAGCACTGTGAGAAGAAATGAACAGCATTCACAGCACGTTCGTTTTCAATACAGTTAAGATGGCCATCTCATGGCAAAGTTCTTACATGGATGTTTGAACTTACACGTGAAGTCCAGGTATTTTTTGAAGATCATCATTTCCCTCTTGCTCCAAAGTTTTAGGACAGTGATTGACTTCAAAGTCTTGCATATTTATCAGATATTTTTCCAGAAATAAACAAACTCAACTTGGGACTTCAAAATAGCTCAATCACTATTTTCAAACTGACAAAATTGAGTCAATGATTAAAAATAGGCTTTTGGAAAGCGTATATTGAAGGAGGTCAGCCTGAAGTTTTTGAAACTCTGCATAGCTTCTTATCTGAGAATGACTTGCACATATCCCAAAACATGAAATAGAATATTATAAGTCACTTGGAAGGTCTTCAAGTGTCCTTTTATAAGTACTTCTCTTAACATGGAAAAGAAAACAACTGGATTGCAGATCTTTTCAATGAATAATTCTTCAAAGAAACTAAATTATCAATCAATGAAAATGAGCAGTTAATCAAACTTTCAACTGATGCTTCTTTAAATTCTGATTTTAAAAGAAAGCATCTTATTACCTTCTGGGTAGATGTCAGTGAGGAATACAAACAGCCCAGTGAGAAGGCACTCAAATACCTCTTGCCATTAATACTGAACTTAGTAGAGAGAGCTTTTTCTTCTTACACCTTCATATAAAATAAGTACCACAACAAGCTTAATGCAAGTCTGGATTTAAGACTGTATCTTGAATCTTTTGAGCCCAATTTCAAGAAACTAAGTAGATCAAAGCAAGTTCAACCATCTCACTAACATTTGGCTAGTGATGTGCATAACAATTATTATAGACTTTGCAGACAAGTAAATATTATTATTGATAATAAATTAAAAGTTTGTTAAATACTTGATCATTATTATCAATATTTAACTGTGTTACAAATATTGTAAAATTAAATCTATTGTTTGCAATTTTTGTGTAGTAATATTTCTTTCCTAACTTATTACCTCATTTCCACTATTTTACATTAAGATAGGTACTGAACAGAAATGTAGTACTTAAAAACAGCTGCTTTAAAAACAAGGGGTACAATTTATAGAAATGGGTTTAAAAGGGGTACAAAAGTGGAAAAAAGTTAGGAACCACTGGTTACATAAGTAGAGAAGGTTTCATGTAACTCTTGGATAATATTTCCCCCTACACAACACACGAAGGCTTAGGACAGTCATCATCCCCTACAAATGAAAACCCATATCTAATACACTCATCAGAGTTTTTCCTTTTCTTCTGTGTAGTATCTGAGGCACGCACCATTTTACTATCTCCTGGTGTGGGTGTACTTGTAGCCATGGACACATGTTGAGATGTACTTGGTGATGGGTTATATCTACATCAAGTTTTGTTTTTATACTTGTTCTTGTTTTCAACCACTGATCCATAACTGACATGCTTAAAAATCACTGACAATAATAACTGAAACTAAGTTAAACATTAAATAGAAAAACTACTTGAAAAGAATCATGATGAAAGACAATGCATTTACTTTTATTTTTATTTATTTATTTATTTTTTAAAATTCATTTTTATTGTTAGACTTATAGGGGTGACATCTGTTATCAAGGATTACATAGGTCTCAGGCATACAGTTCTACAGTGCACGTCAACTTGATGTATAATAAGTTCACCGCCTAATGTGACTTCTCTTTCCATCACCTTATATTTAGCTTCCCCCCTCCTTTCCCACCAATGCATTTACTTTTACTCAGTCAATAACTAAACTGATCAAACAGTCTGGCTACGGATATATTTATATGTTTGGGATGTTCTAGAAACCTTGAAACTGCATTGTTCTGAAATTGTGCGTAATGATTAGTAGAAGAGCAGTTTGGGGAAGGGTTCATAGCCACGCCCTCACCAATTTTGAAATGTCTCCTTAACTGTGATTCAAACTTAATGTTTATTGTTCCATAACATTTTGCATTTGTTACTTTACTTGATTTTACATAATTACTGGTTATTTTTCACGTACCCCTGAATGGCCCAGCACTTACACCCCAGAGTATGCGTACCACCGCTTAGGAACGATGCTCTAGACCAAGGGTGGCAAACTACAGCAGGCACCTATTGTCCAAAAGGTTTTATTGGAGCACGGGCTCATTCATTTATGGATTTCTATGGCTGCTTTTGTGCTGCAATGCAATTACTGAGAAGTTGCAGCAGCTATCATGTGGCCCACAAATTCTACAAGATTTACTATCAGCCCTTTAAGAAAATGTTTGCAGGCTTGGTCTAGGCAATACAACAGAAGCTCCTAGCACAGTGCCAGCACATAGTCAATGCCCAGGAAGTGGCTATTTTTATTAAGTGCTTGGGGAGCAAAGCCTGATGATTCCTTAGAGGCCAAAGCGCTCGCATGCCATGCTGAAGGGTGAGCTAGGTCAGTGCAGAACTGGACTACAGTTAAGTAATTGTTCTTTTGTCATGATCCAGGTGTGGCTTAGCAAGCTGGGTCTGACATTGGTCATTTCTCACCAAAGGGTATAGAGGAAGGGAGTATTTCACTCCTCAGGCCATCCTCATGCTGTGTTTTGCTCCTAATGATTGTCAAACTTTTTTAGTTGACAACTGTACTTTGTGCTAAGCAATGTGCTATCCCAATGAGGAAGCTGAGGCCCAGAGAAGGGGAGTGAGTTTTGAGGGACACAGAGCTAAAACATGGTAGTGCCAAGACTCGAACCTTCATCTCCTGAGTCCTGGACTCAAGCCTCAGCTCGTTGCCTTCCCTGGTCTTGGTTTCAGTTCCTGCCTCAGGAACAAGTTGACCTCATAAGAACACTTGTGTGTTTCCCCTGGCAGCTCCTTCCTTTTAGGAAAAAGATTTGCCTCTTGAGGAAATCAGTCGTGCTGGGGGTGTTTTTCTCTGCATAGGAGGGTATATGGGTCAGGGTGCTGGCAGGATACAGATGGCACACTTGAAGAGAGTTTGATAAAATGGAGCAGCTAGATATTTTGGAGGGCTCCGTGCAAAATGAAAATGTGGGGCCCTTGTTAAAAAGAATTTTAAGATATTAAATCAAGTATGGAGCTCTGAGCACAGGTCACACGCCTATGAAGCCAACCTTGAAAGGGACTGTTTGCAAAGTATGGATGGAAAACCCGTAAGAGATGGTGCAGTGCCCAGGAGGTAGAAGCAGTGGAAGCCATTGCTCTTTCTGGAACTGAAGGGGCAAAAAGAAGGAAAAAGAATTTACTATAACCCAGAGAGAGTCGCTGTGTAGAGAGAAAGGCCCACCGACCTTTCCAGGGTTTTCTCCCACTAGTCCCCTCTGTGGACACCTCCCCCAAATGGCCATCAGAGCACGCCCAAGGCAAGGCTGTCGGAATCCTCATGGCGTAACCAGAAGGCCCACTTGTTCTCGTAAAAACGTACCGGAAATTCAAGTCATAGAGAACTGAGTTTCTTTTGATGAACAAACAAACAAACAAACAACCCTATTCTCCCAGCTTTCCATTTTTCAAGTAAAAGTGACATGGAACAACACGCCCTTCCGTGGGCCGGGGCTCTGGCGGAACTTCAGATACCCTGGTGGGAGAGCTGAGGGGTACCCCCTGAGTCGGCCTGCCTTCCCCTCCGTGTGGCAACGTGGAGAGAGGCGAATTGGTAGAACTGGGCTGATCTGGTTCCAGTCCCTTCTCTCTCTACCTGGGATCATTTACTTCGCTGGTTGTTATTTTTCTCCTCAGTTAGAATGACTTAGGCCCTGTGGAATTGTTCATTAAAACAGATGCTGTGTTTTGCACACGTCACCCTACTTCTCTCACCAAAGTGTTCACATTTGTCCCCCTCCATTTGGCACACACTGGCTGAGTGTCTGCTTCTCAGGATCTGAGTGTGACTCATCCCTGCACATTTCACACAGTAGGTTCTCAACAGTGTTTTTCTGCTTGACTGTTATTCCCAGGGAAAGCTGTGGCTAAGTGGTGTCCTCCCAGAACAAAAGGCTGCCTCAGGCATTCAGGGGTACCTACTGCAGCCTGGCTGATTCCTGGCTGGAGTTTTTGATTCTTGGCCCCTCTATTTCACCCCTTACCTCTAAGATCAGGTCATTCACTGAGCTTCAGAGGAAGCCTCCAGAAGACCTTTCTCCACGCGCAGCACTGTGGCCTTTTTGGTTTCTCTGCTCCATTCAGGACGTCCCTTAGCTGTCTAGGAATACTAGTTAACTAAGAGCTTGGCTGCAGATGCCTGGCCGAGGTCACCAGGCCGGGACGTGGACACCTGGCAGGTGGATTTCAGAGAATTCATTGCAGCAGCTGTGTGGCCTGATTGCTCCAAGCCCATTATTCATTTTGCATAATTATTGACCTTTCTGTCTACACTCTCCATGGAGAATTTCAAGCCATTTTCCAGAGCACAGATGAACATCTAAAGTGCACAGTAGCATAGAGGCCTGTCAGTGTTAGCCTTATATCTCACCTTGGCAGTACGGTGCGTGAGGCGGGAAGGCGTACTTGTAGGGGAAACTCCAGCTCAAATCAGGAGCTGTGAGAGTGAGACGGCTTCAGGGGATTAGCCAAATTCACTCGTGCTGCCACTAGTGAATATCATCTGCATCTTTCTAAAATTCAGATCTGACCGTGACATTCCCTGATGACTGGGTGTACAAAGCCCTTCATAATAGGATTCCAGCCTTCCTTTCTGGCCTCATCTCTCTGCCACAACAGAGTCTTGGTGATTCCAGGAAAGCTGTGCTGCTCCATGCCAATGAGGCTTTGCACCTGCAATTTGCTCCCCCTGGAATGTCTTCTCCTTGCCTGCTAAACTTCTTTACTGAACCTCTTTTGCTGAATTAGTCTCTTCATTCTCTTCTTCTCATAACATCTTTATCACCTGTAATGCATCCTATATGAACATACCTCTATCTTGTTTTTCTTGAGAGTCAGGGTCTGGGTAATATTCATTTTTCTTTTGTTGATGTCTGGTACTTAATAGGTGTTCTGGAAATGCTTAAAAATGAGAGAGAAAAATGAATGAATTCTTATCTTAGATGCTACAGACCTACATTGTAGCTGGCAGGACTCTATTTTATAAGCAAGAGAAACAAAGTAGTTTAACCAAAAAATGGATTCCTTGGGTTATATAACTGAAAAATCTAGGGAAGGCTGACTTTAAGAGGTGTTTCACTTGGCTTTCAAACAATGTGGCTAGCAGACATCTGTCAGTTCTGCTTCCTTAGGTGTTGCCTTCGTCTGCAGCCTGGCTCCCCTAAGAGTACTGACATGTCTGAAACAGACACTCATTCTATCTACTAAGGCCAGAGGAAGACAGAGCATTTCTTTTTCCCAAAAGCCCCAGCAGAAGCCTCAGTGGTCCTCACTGCTTTATGTGCTGATCTCTGAGCTAATCCTTGTGGTCAAAGAGCTAGGCTATGTGAACTGACTCAGATTAATCAGGGTTTACTTTTGTTAATCCTTTTTAATACAGTAATGGCAGAAAGTGGCAGGAGAGGTGAATTCCACAAAGGGAAATCAAAATAATCTTGCTGGAAGAAGAAAATATGGATGCTGGACAATCGAACAATCTATTTTCATTCTATATATCCAGTCCCGCAGACTTAATTCAAGAGAAAATCTAAGTAAGTAAAAACTTTGCAAAAAGTTTTGCAGCCAGATCCACTTTTTGTAAACTAAATCCAAATGTTAAAGGAAAATGTACAGTCAAGTCCTAAGCTCTAGAGTTAGAAGTCCTAGTGAGGCCTCCATTTCATAAACCACATGGTTGGGCTTTTTTATTGTTAAATATTATTTTTTATTACAGCAGACATCAGATGTGTCATTCTTTCCTTTGTCCTACCTGTATTTTCTCTTGTAATAGTTCACAGTTTTATGATTTGGGAAATTGTAGTAAGGTCGATGAGTAGAGAATTTTAAGTTTCCAGACAACTATCTGTGCCTCAAATTGCTGACTGGGGTTTTTATCTTTTTTGGTTGTTGTTTTGTTTTTGTTTTTCTACAACACGTATTACCAATTGGGAAGGAAAATATATCAGGGTAACAAAGAAATTTTTTATCTTTTCAACAGTAGTATGAAAATTTCTTTCTGGGTAAAGATAAGTAATGTAAATACAGAAAGTGTTGGTCAGCATGCTCTGCATAGGGGCAAGTTCTAGAGGTACACATGTCCCCAACACCCAAAAGAAAGAAGGGACTTTTATAATACAGACAGGAGAGAAAAGAGGAGTCAGGCAAATTTAGCAGCAGAGGAAGAGGAAGACCTGTGAAAAAAGGAGAGAAGAATGTGTCCAACGGGGATTTTATATTTTTACCATGATTTTTATTTTGTATAGAGTATAGAATTAGTGTTGTGATATTTCTTTTCTGTATCTCTTAGGAAATCTTTAGTTAAATCAGTATTGTCTATAACACTTTGATATAAGAAAATTTCAGGGGGAATTCCAAGAACAGGTGATGACTTCTTCAAGGTGATGTAAATTTCCTCTATAGGTTATGACAAAGAAGTTAAGTGTAGTTAGGAATCAAGTGAGTGACCAGAGGAAAATTAACTGTAAAAGTCACTAAAAATCATTTATCAAGAGAGAGACTCTTTATCAAATGTTAAGGGGATTCCCTGGGACCCCACTATGCCCAGCTTCCTTGACATTGTCAGGAGTACTCTCAGTCTTGGGCAGCCAGTTCTGGCCCACACACTGCAAATAGCCCACAGGGGTTTGTGTGGCCACCTGGGACACTTTCAGTGATGGATAGCCAACCCCAACTCGTGCTACAACCTTTCTTAGACAACCAATGGGGATCTGTGGACCTGAGATGAGAAGTGACTGGCCTCAGTGTTCTCTGGGCATTTTACAGAGTGGCCATAGGCTTGGCACTGGGGCAAGAAATGACTACATTAACGGTGAACACCATCAACTCCGCCCCACCCAACTCATGCGGTACTGCCAGAGACACTGTCAGTACAGGGGCAATCAACCTAGCACCATTCACCTAAGGAAGTTTTTTCAGCAGCTGAGACTTATGATCAGCCAGCAGGTGCAACACATCTAGGGATGCTGGGTGTCCTGGGCCTTTTGCTAAGCTTACCCAGGACTGATATTGGTGGCAGCTGGCCTCATTTCACAATGTGGCCACCACTACATGCCTCCAGGTTCAGCACAGGCAGCAACCAACTACTTATAGCTTTCTAGCCCCTACCAGGTAACCCAGGGCTCATCATAGACATTGGTTAAACTTGGCCTGCATGGGAGTCCCTTCCAAGAGGTACGAGAAACAAAGTAGCTGAAAACACCCAATTAGAACAACAAATGGGAAAAAAAATTTTTAAAAAGATAGTTTAAGACACCTCTAGGACAATATCAAGCATGGCAACATTTGCATCATAAGATTACCAGAAGGAGAGAGAAGAGAGAAAGAGAGAAAAAGATTGGGAAACTATTTGAAGAATAATGACTGAAAACTTTCCTAATCTGGCAAAGGAAATAGACATACAAACCCACAAAGTGTAGAGTCCCAAACAAGACAAATTCGAACAGGCCAACACCAAGACACATCATAATTAAGATGGAAAGTTTAAAAACAAAGGAAGAATCCTAAGAGTAGCAAGAAAAAGACAATTACTTACTTAGTAGAGAGCTCCCATAAGATTGTCAGCTGATTTCTTATCAGAAACTCTGCAGGCCAGAGGGAGTGACATGAAATAGTCAAAGTGATGAAAAGGAAGAACCTACAGCCAAGACTACTCTACACAGTAGGGCTATCATTTAAAATTGAAGGAAAAATGAAGAGCTTTCCAGGCAAGAAAAAGCTAACAGAATTCATTACCACCAAGCCAGTATTACAGTAAGTGTTAAAGGGACTTCTTTAAGAAGAAAGAGAACAAAACAAAAGATCATAACTATGAGTAGTAATATGGCAATAACTATGTACCTATCCATAATCACTTTAAATGTAAATGATCCAATAAAAAAACACATAGAGTAGATAAAAGAAAAGAAAACAAAGCAAAAAATAAGACCCATACTCATGTATATGCTATTGACAACGACCCACCTCATATTGGAAGACACACATACAAATAGACTAAATTAGTAAAGGGATGGAAAAAATATTTCATGCCAATGTAAATAGTTTTATATCAGACAAACTAGAGTTTAAAATGAAGACTATAATAAGAGCAGGACATTACATAATGATAAAGGGTTCAATCCAACAAGAGGATATAACACGAAAGTTAAAGACAGATAGGACCCTCTACACATAAACAGTTCAACATCTAGAAAAATTGGCATGGGGTTCATAGGTCCAGAAGATACCTAAAATAGAGGATAAAAACTTGGAGCAAGTCTTCTTAAGATGAATCATTTCAACTTCAGAAATTGTATTTTATAAGCCCAGTAAAACCATTAGGTTCTGATCAGTAAATGGTAGAAGGATTGAGCATTAAGAGGATGAGCACACCCTTCTTCACCAATGGTAGTTTCAAAGACATTAGGCTCTTTGTCCTTCTCTTAGTTTTTTTACTGTTTTCCAAATAACCAGAAGAAAGGAAGAAAAAATAAAATTTCTTTTACAGAAGACACTTCTGCTTTTGTTCTTCAATAATCCTTAATAATTTAGGACCAAACTTAACCCATTGGTTAAAAAAACAAAAGCAAATATACCGAGATCTTTCATAAGAGGTTTGAAATTTAAATTCAATTCAATGGGCTTATTGGATCTGTTGGAGTGTTTTGAAAAATCCCTTCAGACCATTGCACTCTACAAATAGCTGCATCTTTCCATTCACTTGCAAGTTATTCATCTGCAGGTTTGAGTCCCAAGACAGACCATGTTAATTTTATTGCCAATGATGGGCTTTCACTTGCTCTGTGGAAGGAAAATACTGCCCAGGAGACAGAAGCAGTTGGTTCTTCTTGGATTCACTGTTCATTTGTTTGCTTCATTTTCTTTCAATGCCTTCAAGATGTCCAGGCTTTAGTCAGCTTTGCACAGAGCTCTAAGCTTAGAAAGCAGCTTTCCTCTTTGGCTAGCCCTTTAGGTGGGGGATGAAGTTGCTTCTACCTTGGATTTGGGGATGAGATTTAGGGATGAGGCTTAAATCTTCTCACAGTACAGTTAAAAGTCATTTCAAGAGAGAATTTCTCCAGCAGACTTATTCATGTTCACCACAAACAGATTTCATTTCGTTAAACTCTGGACTGACTCTCTCTCAGCCAGGTCGGGAAAATGTTACCTGCAACACTACTCCTTGACTCCACTAATGCCACCAATATTTGATTTATGGCAGCTGAGCCTTTGTGAACCTCAAAAGGGCCTTGCTGAGGAATACTTGCTTCCTCTGAAATTAAGGGGTACAGACAAAGAGCTACATGTGTGTTTGTGAGTGAGAAATGGAAACCTCCATCCATCATTTGGATTGAGACTGGGGCTTATGGGCCAAGGGAGGCTGCTCTTTTAAAAGACCAAGGAAATTTTTGTAAATTTGGCCTTATCTTTGTGTGCATGTGTATATTTTGTATGTGTGTATTAAATCTCAAGCCTGAGGTTTATTTGTTTTTTTTAATAGACTTTATTTTTTAGAGTAGTTTTAAGTTTACAGTACGATTGAATGGAAGGCACAGAGATTAAGCACCTACATTCTGCCACTACAAATGCACATATAGAACATAATTTAACTAAATGATCCTGATTCTATAACTGGGGTTATATTCATAATTGGTCAAGGAAACCATGAGGACACTTGTAGGATATGACATATAATTCTGAGGACATTGGACTATAGATTTTGAGGCCATAATGTGTCTCTCTGTAATCTGTCATTCAAGTTTCATAGAACCCAAGCTTTGTTTTGACCAAGGAACATGCCTGGAATTAGACTTTCCAAATTATAGACAGATATTAATCTTCAGGATTTTGGAATGAGAAATCAGAATTCTCAGGTATACCTAGGCATTTTCAGGTGTAACTGAAATCATAAGTTATCTTAAAATATCACTTATCTAATACTGCCCATATGATTTACTTGTTATTATGGATGTCTAACAGATAGTTTAAAAATAAGAAACAGTTTAGTAGCATTCATCAAAAAAATGTAGCCTATAATGAATATTCAAACACTGGAAAATACCAGTAACATGATTAACATTAGTGTTCACTACATTGAGGGTTCAAATAACATAGTACTTGTGTCTTCCAGTAAGGTAAACAGTAACTTGCCAATTAAGGACTTATTTTTCTTCCAAAACTTGTTATTTCTTTGAACACCAATCATAGGATTTATATAAATCATACTCCCTATATAAAACTATTAATATTTATTTTCATGCAAGCATAATTTACTATTAGCAGCTAAACAAAGACACATATACATGCTGACAACATGGTCAGCACCGCCAAGTGAGACAACAGGTTTGATCCTGATTATTTCTTTCTTATGTATTCCTCCTCCAGTTCCTAGAAATGCCAATCTTCACTTTTGATTTCCTATGTTAGTAGATTCCTTGGAGTCAGTAATATCTCCAAGTTATATGTTAAGTTTTAATTCTCATAGGAGAATTCTAATACTTTCTCTCATTTTCCAAATTTCTCCATGGATTTTTTGGGGGTATGAGATTCAGAAAAGCATACATTTTCTAAGTAATGTGGGAAGGAATTCTCCTATGGACACTCTACCAGAGTTATACTGCTTTCTCCATTATGCCTACAGCAAAGCCTTAAAGAGTCAATTCTACCGTATGACATAAGAAAATTGCTATTCTGTGCAAAATCACACAAGAGAACACAATAAGGATTCTGTGGGAAAATGGAGCTAGAGAAATATAACTTAAAAACTTCATCAGTGACACATAAAAGAAAGGTAACTTATCTTGAGAACAACCTGAGATTTCCTTCCGGAATTGGGCTTTGCAAGAGTTGCAGTGTGTAAGCTACTGTGAAGTGGTGGAAGGAGAGTATCTGAAGTAGGATGGAAAGTTGTAGCTCCTGACGTACGTGAGTGTGGCTTATGACACAAATGATGAAGCTGAAGGAACACTAATGATACCTATGGGCCGCAGACAGTCTGTCCTACAACAGTCACCTAGTGTTTTTTTCAGCAAAGCCTTCTGCCTCTGTAACATTCTAATAAACCCTCTGTTGATTGGACAGGTCCTTGCTTATGTTCTTGGAGTGGTAGATTCATCCCAAATAAAGGTGTGCCCATTGAAGTAAAAGATAAATACGTCCACTGGCTCCTCATCGCCACTTTCAGCCTAGTGACCATCAGATTATGCCTGACATTCAAAAACAACCCTTATACTTCAGATGCTAAGGGAAGGCTAGTGACCTGAGAGAGAGAAGGACCCAAAAGAGGAAAAGGCCCTTTTAAAACTCTTCTTCTCCATTTGATTCTGCTGTTCTGCCCCAGTGGCAGAGCCCTCTTTTGATGGGGCTAAGTTAACTGACAATGTTGTCACCAAGCCCCACTCCAGATTTAGATATGGCTTATCTGATGCCTGCCCTTGTGACCCTTGATAGACATGTGAGGAAGAATATGGGCTGCTCTTCCTTCTCTTCTGTCAGCTCCCCCAATTTCACTTGCCCTTTCCTATTCTGTCTTCTCTGACAAGATGGCAGCAGCATAGCACAAATCCATGATGCTGCAGCTCAATAGCTAGAAAGCATAGGAGGAAGAAATTAAATGCAAATGGAGATAGGTTTATCCATTCATGTTCGTGCAACAACAACAAAAAATTTGAGTGCTTCCTATGTGCCATGCACATAGGTGCTGGGATGCAACAGTGAACAAATCAACTTTACTATTCCTGTGGAGTACGCATTCTACTGAGGGATACAGATGCTGAACAAATAAACATAAATTACTTTCTAATTTGATTCCCCAAAACGCATATCCTGAGACAAGGGTTTGGATGCAAATAGTTTACTTAGGAGGTACTCCCATGAGGTACAGTGATGGAGTAGAAACATGAGACAGAGTTGGGAGGAAAGTCAATAAATAGGGCAGTAATAAGTGGATTTCCACTGTCATTAACTGGGGCTCAGTCCCACTGAGGACCTTCAGGAAGTTAGTGCAGGAAGCTACTTAGAATTGTCCTCTTGAGGGGCAAAAATTTGAGATATTTATCTGTAAATCCTCATTCATTCATGGTTTCTAAGTTGCTAAATGGTCAACATCTCCGGTCTGCCTTGCACATAAGCTGAGTAAGTTTCCATTACTAGAAGAAAGCAATGCCATTAGAGAGACAAAGGAAGCCATAGGTTATAAGGGAAGTAGTTATTGTGACTGCTGAGGAAGACCAATGAATGATATGATGTAAATATAGGTAAGGCATCATCAGTCACTGCTTCTGTATTAGGTGATAATAGGTGCTAGAAACTGGATTAATTTCATTTTTTTGCATGTATCTGTCTGATTTTCTTAACAACATTTATTGAAGAGACTGCCTTTACCCCATTATATATTCTTGCCTCCTTTGTCATAGATTAATTGACTGTATAGACATGGGTTAATTTCTGGGCTTCTATTCTGTTCTATTATATTCTTCTATATGCTTGTCATTATGCCAATAGCATGCTGCTTTGATTACTACAGTTTTGTAGTATAGCTTGATATCAGGCAGCATGACAGCTCAAACTTTGTTCTACTTTGTCAAGATTGCTTTGGTTATACAAGGTCATTTGTGGTTTCATATAAATTTTAGAATTATTTTTTCTAGTTCTGTGAAAAAATGTTATTAGTATTTTGATAGGGATTGCATTGAATCTAGATTGCTTTGGGTAATTTACACATTTTAATAATGTTAATTCTTTCTATTCTTGAACACAGTATATCCTTCCATTTATTTGTGTCTTCTTTGATGTCTTACAGTTTTCTGAATACAGGTCCTTTACCTCCTTGGTTAAATTTATCCTTAGATATTTTATAATTTTTGATGCAATTGTAAATGGGATTTTTAAAAATTTCTCTTTTTAGTGGTTTGTTATTGCAACCAATTTTCGAATATTAATTTTATATCCTGATACTTTACTGAATTCATTTATTAGTTCTAATAATAGTTTTTTTGGTGAGGTTTTTAGGGTTCTCTCTATATATCATCATATCATCTACAAATAATGACAATATTCTTTCTCCTTTCCAATTTGGATGCCTTAGATTTGAGATCAATTTTAGATATCCAAGTGAAAGTGTTGAGCAAACAGTTGTATATATTTGTATGGAGTTCAAGGTAGAGATTAGTTCTGAAATTACAAACTTGGGAATCATCAGTGTATAGGTGGTATTTAAAGCTATAGGATTGAATGAGGTTATGTAGGAACTGAATGTAGGTAAAAAGAGAAGAGATGTGATGCCTAAACCCCAGAGCATTTCCACATGTAAAATTCATCAAGATGAGGAAAAGCCATCTAGTGATTTGAAATCCGAGAGAAAGAGTGTTGTACCCAGGGCCAGGTCAGGGAAGTGTTTCAAAAGGATGGAGTGATTGTGTTAAATGTGTGGGAAGAGCTGTGCTGAGTGGGAGGTGAATGCCTTAGGTCTATTCATAAAGTGCCCAATAAAAGGAAGTGCTGGGTTCCATGATATTCTCATAATTGAGGGTCAGAAGGCATTTGTGATTGGCTTCAGAGGAAGGCTGAGATGAGAGAACATTTGAGGGAAGAGGGATGGTCCCTGAGAAACAACCATAATGGGTTTCCAGGAAGTTTAGAACAGAATAGAATGAAAATAAAAACTTCAAGGAGAGATTTTGCTTCAGTGACTTTTCCCCAGAAATCACTGTACGTGATAATTGGTGTTCAGAAAAGTGTCTACCTGGACACAGAGACACAAGTCCTATGTGTCTCTTAAGATTTAGGTTTAAAAAATCAAACAAGAAATAAATCAAAGCTGTTTACATTTTTGTAAATGAGTAAAATTATATTAATACAACTCCACACCTAAATAGGATGAATTTTACTATATATAAACTATGCTTCAATAAAGCTGACCTAAAAATACCAATCAGTTCCAACAAGTGATAAGTTTCCTCCAAATCTTCTGCCTCAGATTTGGGCAGTGCACATCTGGGCTGAGCTCTGCATGACATGTGGGCAAGGCTTTATTCTGAATGGAGTGTGCTCATTGTGAAGAAGAATTTTTCATTGCGATGGCCTTAAAACAAAAACTGGTTTCTTTCACTCCAGTATTTCCTCACTCCAATCCATTCTGTAGACTGTTGCCAATGTAATCAAATAAGGTCTTGCTCAAGAATTGGCAACAGTTCCCCCATTTTCTATAGTACACTCTTTGGTTTTTCTTTTAAGGACCTCCAAAATCTGGCTTTAGCTTAACAAGAATTGACGGTGGTTTTCCTATTTTCTATAGCACACACTTTGTTTTTCTTTCAAGGGCCTCCAAAATCTGGCTTCAGCTTAACCAGCCCACATCATTTTCTCAAAGTATAGACCCTTATTGAAGTCCAGCTGGCTCTGCTGTGTAACAAACATGCTTTACTCAGTCTCACTTCTCAGATTTTCTGAAACCTTCACCCAAAATACACTTCCTTTTTTCTTTTATCTTTTATAGTTCAATGCCTTTATGAGTTTATTGAAATCTTGCTCATTGGAATTGGAGAGACCTAGGTTTGAATCCTGTCTTTACTTCAGTCTTCTCAACTGTAAAATGAGGGTAATAACATCACCCTAGCAGAGTTGCTAAGAATTGATTAGCTGTGTGACCTGTAACCTACTTTCTCCAATTTTATCCCCAGACAGAATAAAACTTTTTAAAAAAGTTTCTTGTTCCTTAAGTCTCACTCCTATACTGTTTGATCTGGTGACACACTAATAATTCAAAAATTACATTCCAGCTTATTCTGCTTATAGTAGTTTCTCATATCAATTTATAATTCAAATAATAACTTAAACACTACTATATTACTGTATACAGAATATTAGTCTTTCAACTAAATCATATATTTCTTTTTATTTCTCATTTATTTTTCAATTACATTTGACATTCAGTATTTATATTGGTTTCAGGTGTATAGCATAGTGATAAGATGTTTATATAACTTACAAAATCTTTATTCCAATACATGTGGTTCCCATCTGACACCATATATAGTTATTACAATATTATTGACTATATGCCCTGTGCTGCATTTCACATCCCTGTGACTATCTTGTACTATGAATATGTATTTCTTGATTTCTCTCCCTTTTTCACCCACCCCTCCCACCCTTGTCCCATCACCCCAACAAATCTAGTACCCATCTGAAGCCGTCCATACTTATTTCTACCTTATTAACTATATTCCCATGTTATACTTTATATCCCCATAACTGTTACTTTGGAACCACCAAATTGAACTGCTCAATCTCTTCCCCTTATTTCACCCCCTCCCCCAACCTTCCTCCCACCTGGCAACAAACCAAATGTTTTCTATATCTATCAATCTGTTTCTGTTCCATTTGTTTATTTTCTTCTTTGGATTTCACCTGTAAGCAAAGTCAACTTGCATCTGTCTTCCTCTGTTTGACACTCCACTCAGTGACCCTCCATGTCTTTTGATTGGAGATTTAAATCCATTTAAATTGAAGGTAATGGGGGGAATTCCCTGGTGGTATAGTGACTTGGCTTTAGCACTCTCACCACCACAGCCTGGGTTCAATCCCTGCTCAGGGAACCAACCAAAAAAAAAAAAAAAAAGAAAAAAAGAAAGAAAAAAAAAGAAACCAAACAAAAAAATCAAACACCAAAAAAACCAAAACAAACAAACAAACAAAAAACACCTCCAAAAAATAAATAAATAAGTTGAAGGTAATTGTTGATGTGTACCTATTGCCATTTTATTGTTCATAATTTTGCTTTATTTTATTTCTCTCCATCTTAAAGCAGCCCCTCTAACATTCTTTGTAATAGTGGTTGGTGGTTATGAACTCCTTTAACTTTTTCTTGTCTGAGAAGCTCTTTATTTGTCCTTCGATTTTGAATGATAGCCTTGCTGGGTAGATGACCTTGGTTGTAGGCCCTTGCTTTTCATCATGTTGAATATTTCCTGCCAATCCCTTCTGGCCTGCAAAGTTTCTGTTGAGAAATCAGCTGACAGTCTTACGGAAGCTCCCTTATAAGTAACTAGTTGCTTTTCTCTTGTTGCTTTTAGTAGTCTCTCTTTGTTTTTAACCTTTGCCATTTTAATTATGATGTGTCTTTGTGTGAAACTATTTGGGTTTATCTTGTTTGGGACTCTGTGCTTCCTGGGCTTGTACATCTGTTTCCTTCACCAAGTTAGGGAAGTTTTCAGTCATTGTCTCTTGAAATAAGTTCTCAATTCCTTGCTTTCTGTCTTCTCCTTCTGATACTCCTATGATGCGAATGTTGTTGCACTTGATGTTGTCCCAGGGGCCCCTTAAACTATCCTCATTTTTTTGGATCTTTTTTTCTTTTTGCTGTTCTAACTGGATGTTTTCTACTACCTTGTTTCTCAATTCATTGATTTGATCCTCTGCTCCATCTATTCTGCTGGTGATTTCCTTCTATTACACTCTGAATTTCAGTTATAGTGTTCTTCATTTCCGATTGGTCCTTTATTATGATTTCCATGTCCTTCTTTATGCTTGCTATTAAAGTTTTCTCTAAGTTCCTTGAGCATCCTTAAAATAATCATTTTGAGCTCTGTATCTAATAGGTTGCTTGCCTCCATCTTGTTTAGTTCTTCTTCTGGAATTTTTTGCTGTCGATTTATTTGAGACATATTTTTTTGTTTCCTCATTTTGGATGCCTGTATTTTTTCTATACATTAGGTAGATCTGCTATGTTTCCCAGTATTATTGGATAGCTTTATGTAGTAGGTGCCCTGTGGGGCTCTGGCACTGTTTTGCTGGTCAGCTGCACTGGATGCTCCTGTAGATTCTGGTTTGATGCCAGTGCTACGCCTGGAGCTACTCAGCAATAGTCTCAGAGCACACCAATGCTGGTTGCTGCCAGCCTGGGGCCTGCTGACTTAAACAGTTTTCCAAGGAGGAGTGCAATGCAGGTGGGGCTGGCTGCTCACTGGAGAAAGTATCTGGGGTTGGCAGAGTTGGTGAGGTGGAGTCTCTGTGAACCATCAGGGTGAAGTGAGTAAAGCTCAAAAGACCAATCAGATTCATATTTGGCCATGTGAGGTCAGACATAACATAGGAAAAATGGTGCCCACCAGTTGGCTGCATAGGAAGAGAGTGCCCCCAGGAAAAGTGGTGACTGTTCTCCAGCCCTCTCTCCAAAACCACACACTTCAGTCTGCCCCCTCCTACCCTGCATGTCCACAACATCCTGTGAGTCACTGTCTCTCTGCTGGAGTCCTGGGTGAGTACCTGCAAGTGACTGAGTCTGCACAGTCACTTTAATATGACATCTGGATTTCCCAGAGCCTTCTGTCCCAACTGGATAGTCAGAGTCTCCACTGTTCTTCACAGTCAGATATTGTGGGGCTCCTCTTCCCAGTACCAGTGCTCTGGGCTAGGGAACCTGGTACGGGGCAGGGATCCCTCATTCCCCTGTGGGTCCCTCCATGGCTGAGATATCACTGCTGCTTCTCCACTGCCACCAGAGGTTTGGCTTCTTTCGCATCTTCGCCCCTCTACCAGTCTTGCTGTTCCTTCCTCTCTTTGTATTCTTAATTATAAAGCTTCCATTCAGCTAGACTTCAGATGGTTCTCCATGTTGGCTGTTCAATAATTTAGTTGTAATTTTAATGTGTTCATGGAATGAAGCAGGCACAGTATTTACGTACTCCGCCATCTTGGATCTCTCTATATCGTATATTTCTTGAAGGCAGAGATAATTTTTTACATAGTTTTTTCTTAGTACACTATACGTTACTAAGAACATGATGGTGGTTCTATAGATTTTCAGTGGCTGACTAAATGAATATATTACCAAACTGGCTCTCTTTAATTTTACTCAAACTCTCCAGGGATAATATAATGTCAGGGTGGATTGCCTCCAAAAAGGTTTCAAATGTAGATGCTATAAATATGAGTATAATGATTTTACGTTACATAAATTATATTAAATTCATTCTAGCTTATGAGTGCTGTAGTGACAGTTTTTTGCTTTCTTTTGTCTCTGCAAATTTAAAGTATTAATTATAGCTACATGTAGTGTAATAAAGCCTGGGCTTTGGGAATAAACTTGGGTTTGAAATCTAATTCAACCTTTTACTGGCTGGGTGACTGGGCAAATTACTTAGCCTCTCTGAACCCAATCTTCTCTTCAGTTAAAGAGGATGCAAAAATACATGTGCTTAATTTGTATCGGCTTAATGCAATGCCTTGTGAAAGTACTTAGCAAAGTGTCCAGAAAATAATAGGCATAGAGTACACGTTCAGGGCTCTATGGAAAGTATCCAGCCATGTAATATGAAAAATAGAGGTATTTATGGCTGGATTTTTTTCTGAACAACCCTCTAATTTTATTACATTCTTCTTTCTATTTTCTTTAAACTAAACATTGCACTTCAAAATGCAAGGATCAGACTGTGACAGTATCAGCAACTTTGTAGATCTAGCTTTCTGGGGAATTCCTAGATCAGATTCTGAATTGTTTCTGAGTGGGATGTGACCTGAGGCTGACTGCCTATAATCTTTCCTCAGAGACCCTTTCACCTCTAAATAAAATTCCAGAGAATATTGTAATAAATTATAATTGTCATAGAAATCTTGTTATTCTTCAGCATATAAAACAATGAAGTCCTTTATTTCCCCCTTTTTTACTTGTCCTTATTCCCCTATTCCCTTTCCCTCCTTGTCTTTGATTAGAATTTATATGAAAAATATTGGTAAATGTTGATTTTCCTTTCCAACCCTTTGGGATGTTGGTCTACCAAAAGGGAGTCCAAAGACAAATTTTCATTAAGTGACCTTGCCGTGCTTTTTGCTATTGTCCTCAACTTCTCCCTCTTCCAAATTGTTATAATTAAGAGAGTGCCCATTAAATGATGTCCTTTGTCAGATGGATTATTTTTTTTTTATAACGGAGCCAAGTTCTGTACTTGTTATGAGTCCCCAGGCCAGTGCCAACAAAATGTCTGCACATTTCCCCCATCAGCAGCTGGAACAGCAGAGGAAGGTCACTTAATGACAATTTGCGAGGAAACCAGTACAGCTTTTAGCCAATGGCCTCTTATCCTTGAATGTCAGTATGGCATTATTTTTAAACTCAGCACCTCTGCTCTTTATGAAGTAGGGGTTTAAAAACGTGCTGGCATCACAGTGTCTCAGAACAACTAACAGCCAACAAATCTCAAACTAAAATGATGCTGAATTGACCCACACTGACCTGAAAAATGTCCCACTTTGGGGATCCTAGTGGGTCAAGATATCTGTCATTCTCATTCTGTGTTCTCATGCTGTGATTGTATGTCTAGGTTGCTGTGACCAGGCTCCTAATAAAAAGTAAATGATCCCATCAATTGCCCAGATGTTTGGCAGAGGGTAGACTAAACATCTGGTTGATTGACTGAATGGTTTTCTCTCTGACCAGATGTTTGGTATCAACGAAACACAGTGTATGAGTAGACTCTTTAATAGGGCATTCTCCTGGGGCCCCCCTCACATCTAGTTTATAGGAAGTTCTTCACTTCTATTAATATAATTTTTTATTCTGAGTGGGATCATGTTTGCTTTGCTTGCTATATAATTTCTCTGCATTTTTACCAACTACCCATCAACAACTTTCCAACCTAGTTTGATTCACATTTGTACAAAGACAACCTTGGCAGAAATGCTAGTGGTGGTTGTAGCAATGCAAAAATGTGTCAGCATGAGCACAATGTTCAGGTATATTTGCATTTCATAAAATGTTTTACACATTATTCCTTCTCCTAGTTTTCTTTGGAGCACTGTTTGGGTAGCATATACCACTTAACAGTTAGATATTCTGTGTTCCAGATACAATTGAATAGATTTAGCCAGGAAACTCTCCTATGTCTGAGAGAAAAATCTCTTGATTTGGGATCTGAAACAATATGGAATGGAATTGGTAATGCAGAGCACTGGATTAGGAGTCAGGATTTGAGCACTAGGGCTAGTTCATTCATTAACTCTCTAGTGACCTGGGCACCAGATTTACTCTCTATTCCTCTATTTTCTAACCTAAAAAAATAATGAAATACAACTGAGGTTTGTAAGCCTATAACAATCTGTGATTTGCTGCAACCCAGGAGGTGATGGATGAGATATAATCAATGTCATGACACTGAGTTCAGATTGCTGCTTGAGGAAAAAATTCCATACAGGTAAGAAAGACCTTGCACAATAAATTTAGTGGTTCTATTTACTTCCAAATGTTCCCAGGATGGGCAATGTATTAAATATGATAGTGCCATTAATATTCTGGAGTGAATTTATTAAGAAGTTTAATTCTTATGGAGAAGCACAAGATAAATGTGGCTTGAGCATGGACATAAGGAAACATTCAGAAGGCTAGAGATGGGGAAGATGGTTCTTATGTGCTGCCACAGTAGGGTTTGGAGAGCTGGGGATTAACACTAGGTAGGGAGTGGTACAAAGGGCAGGAAGAGGGCATGAAAAGAGGATGGAGGGGCCCAGAGGACTAAGTTTACCAATATCACAATTTTGTCAAGAATAGACTCTTTTTAAAAATTTGGATGGATCGTAGTTACTTCCAGATCAGAAGAACTGAAGACCAGAAAAGATCTGGGTATTAATTAGGTATCAAAATAGCTTAAATCAGCCATTGCCTCCTCTTTTGAAACTGTAGATGACTATATATTATGGAATCAATAAAATGGATATTCTAAAAGATTTTATTTATAAGACTTTATTTATAAATCTACCGATACTGATTTGTGATATTCCCAGATGAAATTCCTGAACTTCTTAGTTGTTAAGCATTTTGAAAGCATTATTACACTTGTTAAATGTTCAACTAATCATTCAAAAAAATAGATCATTATTTTTCAGCCTCAGTTCACTCTTAAGCTGACAGAGCTAAAAAAAAAAAAAAAAAAGAAAGAAAGAAAGAAAAAACTAGCCTGTCTGTGAGTGTCCAAAAATCAGACTCTATGTACTAACATGGAGTTAATAAAAATCATTCCATGAGCATTGGCCATATCTTTGTTATTTAAAACAAGTTTACTTTCTTGTCTCTTATTGTAGGGTCTAAAGTTTTTCTTCCATGGGTCTGAACTATTCTACTTAACACTCTACTCAGATTTTTTTTAAATCTTTCCTCATCAATCTCTAATTCCTCCCATCTCCTTCAGAAATGGTAAGGATCAGGGAAGAAGAAACATAGCTAGAATAAAAATTCCCATTTCTTGATCCAAATACTTTTTCTCTTGGAAATAATACCTCAACTAAAGACTCAAAACTTCAATGAGAGCTTTCAAAAGTGTGTTTCACTAAGGAAGTCAATGACTGGGCAAGGACTGAGGGAGGATATGGGTGTTCTTCCCCATACCTTGTTCTTTACATGCAACATAATTTATCATCTGCCTGGTCAGGGTTAGGGGCAGTTCTGCCTGGCGCCCTGGGACCAAGGTGATTTCTCAGAGGTCCTTCTGGTCCTCTGGTTCCACAGCAGTACCCAAGCACTGTTTCAACATGTGTAGCATAAAAGTCCATATGGTTTTTAATTTCCTTAACTACATTACTGCTTTTGCTTTGTTTGTGCACAGACCTGCTTTACTCAGAACTCCTGCTCTGCTGGGCCCATTCTGCCATAGAATTAGGGGTGGGCTGAGGTTAAAAAAACACTGAAATGGAAGAGAGCTCAACTAGCTCATTCTGTATAATAAAATTCATTTCACTGTGGTCTTAATTTCATCAAGTAATACAAGTCAACATCAGACATTAATGAGAGAAAGTTTCCAATTAGATACAGTCTGACACTGGCTGTGCTTCTCAGTCACCTTCAATTGTCAGCAATAAAAAAGGACAGTTCAATATGATATGGATCATTCACTCCAAATCTCCACAACTCATTTATGACAAACACAACTAACAGAGCATGAGGAACTGCAGAATTGTTTCTCATTATCCTGGCACATTGGCTTCCGACTACATCTGTAATGATCTTCAGTGGTTTTCCACACAGCACATTGCTAATGAATGGTCTAAGATGTGATGGCGACCAGAATTCTGATGGAAAATCTCAGTAATCCTTTAGTTTTTGGAAGAACAAATGCATCTCCAGAAGAAGAAAAGGGGGAAGAGAATTTAAAAAGAAAAGGTATTTTATTTTCATAAGCAATATGGGTTCTTCTGGAACATAAGGCAACATCCCAGCAATATTTGGGAAGGAAAAAGAAGTTGGAAGAACCAGCACTGGAGCATTAACCCACAGAGAACCTTGGAGATGACCCACACTCAAATCATATTGTCTAAGGTAATGCCATAAGCTAAGGTGTTAGGAAGGCTAGTGCCAGCCTCTATGTAATTCCAATATGGTAAGTAGGGCTTAACCAATAGCATTTCTGAGAAATAAAGCTACTCAGAGATATTTTTGTGACAATATTCCAGGGGATTCAGTCAGGATCCCTCCAATGGGGGAGAAGATGAGGCCAGGAAACAAATGCCCAAGATCCAAAAACATGAAACTAAGGTGGTTGAGCCTCAGCCATCCAAGCAGTCTGGGGTTCATTCGTTCATTTAGTCACTTAACACATACTTCTGAGCACTCACTCCATGCCAGATATGGTGTTTCCTAGGTTCAGATGGTGAGCGATGCAGAGACACTGTCTGGGAGGGAAGAGTCAGCAGGCTGCCAGGGTCAGAGCTAGAGGCCACGCACACAGAAGTCTCTGATGTTTAGCACCTGCAGGGACGTTAGTAGACTCCACTATTTTTTCTCTCCACTTAGCAGGTGTATTGTCAATTCTCAGTTCTTTTATTTGGGGTTATGACTACAATTACATCAACTACATTTTAATAACAAACCACACGGGTCCTAGGAGGCAGGTCAGGTCAATAGCTGACCACCGAATCAGGGTCCAGTAGGGCATAGGTGTTGAGAACAAGATAAAATAGGTCCATTCCAGGTAGGTATCTTGGATCTGGTGGGCATAGCAAAGCTATGATCTTGGTACCCACTCTAACAATCTAGGCAACATATGTAAAATACTTACAACAAGGAAATAAATCAATGATAGTGATACGACCTTTGCCTCAACCAGGGTGCTTCTTACATGCTCTTTGCTGGTACAAGAGCTAGTCCTACTCAATGTTTTCATGTGGGAGCAGGCAGGTGGGTGGAGCTGAGGGAAAACAGGCCATACCCATCAGCTCCCTCATGAAGCTGCTACAGTTAATGATCTCATTTATTTGGGAAGTAGTTTTATGAAGTCGATTCTGATCTCCTATTGGCTGAGTTAGCAAACTCATCTCTAGGGCCCTGCACTGAACACAGAAGTTAAAAACACCCAGAGTTGGCTATTATTACTACACACAGCTCCGCAACCTCAGCCTTCAACATGAATGAGAAAACAATGCTACACAGTTCCAGGACCACCGAAATAAGAGCTGGAAAAGACCTACCAGGGTCTTGTTGTCCAGCCCCTCTGTATCCATGGACCATGGCTTCCTGTGTCATTGGCTTAGGTATTTCAGTCTCAGTCCCATTAATTTTAAGTGTCTCAGATGGCAGACTCCACTTCTCATCTTGGAAGACAAATCTAGAAAATAATAAATCTCATTTTTAAGTATTTCCTTATGTTCAACTTCTGTTTTTCCTTTCTTCATTGGGCTTTATTAATCCTAATCATGTTGACTTGCTGCCCTTGCTTTTAAAATATTTTTACTTCCTCTATAGCATTTATACCCTTCACATATTTATAGACTTACTTGTTTTTCCTCAGCCATTAGGCAAGTCATGCATATGTAGCACTTTTAATCTTCTAGACTCTCTTCATAAATCAATGTCCACATCGCCAGCATCACTTTGGCTCCTCTGTTTATTTGATGTATAGCCTTCAGATTCAGAGGTGTTCAAAACTGCCTTCATTTATTCCATTGCAAATGTTACTATTATTGCACAGATCTTAGTGAATTGTTTTTCTCACCTAACATGAAAGGTAGCCCTGTAATCTTCTTGCAAAATTTCATGACCCAATTGGACCTATTTAATCATCATTTCCTTTAAAGACCATCCAGGAAGTAATAGATTGTGGTGAAGACCAATGCACTAAGTTTTGGGTTCATTTGTTGTTGTTGTTGTTTTTGTTTGTTTGTTTGTTTGTTTTTTGGTTCCCCGAGCAAAGCTTTGGGTTCAAGTGCTTGCTTTGCAACTAATTAACTGTATTCTCCTGGAGAAAGTCATTTCCTCTCTCCAAGCCTCAGTTTCCTAATCAGAAAAGAGGGAATTGGACTACTTGCTTTTAAGAAGCAATTGAGTTCTGAAATTCTATGATGATCTTCATTGATGAATTAAATAACCTTATACAAATTGCTTCCCCAACTTAACTTCAAATTTAACCTTGTAAAATGAAAATTATAATTCTCCTCTTATTTACTTCACCAAGTCATTTTGAAGATTATATGAAACCATGTATATGAAAGTGTTTTTAGAATTGTGAAGTGCTAATCAAACAGAAGGCTCTCCTCTTTTTATTATTATTGTTATTATTATTATTATGAAAATCACAGTGTCACTCTGTGATAACCTGTTCTTGTCTCTTAAGCTGAAAGTCATTTCCTGGTACTAGTGGCTCTACTCAGGCCTCTGATTCATGATATGACACTCTTCCAGGCATAGAACAGTTGTGTGGCTTCTTTAGTTATTGGTAATAGCAAATGTGCTTTCATTTTCCCAGTCAGTGTGTCTTGATTTTATGACCAAATTTATTTTGCTTCATCTGATCACTGGTATTTTAGATCATTGCTTCCTAGGGAAGTATCTTACATTTCTCTCCTAAATTAGATTTCAATATATCTTTGCCATAGAGTCTGCATTATTCATTTGTTCTCAATTGTATTTCTACCACTTCCTTTAACAAAAGCTAAAAATATCATCAGTGTGCTGTTTATTCCTTCTTTAAGATCATTAATGAAATTGATTAAAGGGTTAGGAAAAAAAGAACTCTGAATGTTAAACAGGAATACTAGTGAATGAGACAGCACTAAGTAGTGCCTTTTAAAGGCCAGTACATTAAGCTGAGAGGCAGCATGGGTAGAAAAATAAACTAAGGAGACTAAAACTCAGATCTTCCAACTCCAAATCCCATGGCCTTCCTTTGTTATCATGTCTCCCTCTTCATTATAGTTACAATTTGCTTACTTCTGTGGCATTAATCTGTACTTGTCTTTGGGAACTTTTAAACAGTAACCTATTCCTGGTATTTTTGCATTTGAGAACTGTTTTTGAAATAAATAATGGTAGATGCTCTAGCACAGCCTTGAGTCTGGAGAGGAGCTCTCTTTGGTAGGAGGTTTTCCTCAGTTCCATAAATAATGTTCATAAAAAATTTCCATTTTATATACACCTGAAATAGGCTGGCTTTGGCAGTGGCCTACAAAATGAGATATTTCCCAGAGGTTACAAAGCATCAATGAAATTATTCAAAAATCACAAGAAGAGTAATAGATACATTTATTGACAACTTTTCTACTCTACTCTCATGTGTTTAATATATGACTTCTAGGAGAAATCTTATCCCCTTTAACATATAAGTCTCTAGTGAGAACCCTCATTTAAAAAAGAAGATAAAGAGCATTTTCTTAGTCAGGGATTAGAGCTTTGAAAATTTTACTCAGTGTAAACGTCGAGTCTTGGAATTGGAGTAGAAATTCTGGTTTTCCTCGTGTCCTCTCGTTATTTGCTGTGTTACCTTAGACAAGCTTTTACTACCTAAACTTCAGTTCTTTGTGTGTAAAATGGAATGGTGATGCTTGCCTGGGCTGCATCATAGCATTAGATGAAATTATTATAAAATATTAAGCCGATAAGATGGCTTTTGTCATTATTTCAACTTAGAAAATGCTGAACAGTGAGTAACTTAGTATGCTGCCAATTAAACAGATAAAGAAACCAAGGTAAAGCATGTCTAATAATGCACTTCTGTACAGTAGGGTTAGGTAGAGGTTTAATTTGAACAACTAAGAACTTAGCATTGACGAGAGTGGTTCAAGGACTTACAGGAAATTAAAGAACCTCAAAATAACACTGTCTAAGGAGACCAACTAGATTCAAGTTATTTGGTCAAACTAAGGCCATCAATGGTTAGTATATTCTAGGCAGTTGACTCAAAGGATGCTTCTATATTATGTCTGAACAATTCTGTAAATGGTGATTGGTATAATAATATTGCCACTCTAGCTAGGCAAATTTACAGTTGTCTGTCTATAAATATTACAACTTATCAAATTTTGCTCAGTGTGTGTGTGTGTGTGTGTATATATATATATATATATATATATATATATATATATATAAAATATCAGTATGCGCATATGCTATTAAAGTAATAAATATGTATTGTAACAGCTTATGTTCATTGACCACTTCATGTACTCTGTGCTAAGTGCTCTGCTGAAATAAATTCTTTAATCCATACAATGACCCTGTGATCCATCTTCTATTACAGAAGCCCCCATGTTTCAAAAGAGGAAATGGAAGCATAGAGACATTAAGTAACATACTCAAGGCTCCACAGGTATTAAGTGGTGGCGCCAAGATCTACATCCCAGCAGCCCAACTATGGAGTCACTAAACAGTGATGCATCTGGGTTTTGTGAGTACTCAAGCTCCAATTGGAGGATGCTCTTCAAGAAAAATGACACAAAAATAATACTAGGAACCCTTGAAAACTTAAGTTTCATTAGATTCACAAGTCTACCTTGACTCTACTGTGTGTACCATTTTCATTGAGTTAAATGTTTGAAGAAATAACAATATTGACATCATTTGATTTCATGTCATAATTCAGAAAGCTACTAATATCCAATGAGTGGTAGCTAGCAGAAATTACAGTTTGGTCCTAGAAGGAGATAAAAACTTTTAAAGTGGGTGTTTCTTGTTTGTTTGTTGTCTGCTTTGTTTTTAGATCATGGAAGATTTAAGTAGGAAGAAACCTTACAGAATAGCTAGGAATGACCTCTCAACTTTGGGATAAAGAAGAGAAGTTTAAAGAGGAGGCAGTGTTGAGAACTTGTTAAGAACAATGGGTCTTAGACTCCATCAGGCTGGATCATGGAATCACAGAGCCAAAGTTTTCCCACTACCCAGATGACTCTGCAAGTTATTTGACCTCGCCAACCCTCAGTTTTCTTACTTGTAAATGATGATGATAAATGCCTACTTTAAAGAAAGTAAGGATTACACGAGGTAACAAATGAAGAATTCTTACCATAACATGGAGCAGATGAAAATAAGAACAGAAATAGAAGTTAATAATAGTTGATGTAGTTAAAATAAGACTTGTTCAAGGTCATGCAGATGTTAATGGTAGAATTGAGTGTCGAGAGTCAAGATCTAAGGATTTCTGATCAAATGACCTTTCCTGTCCTCTAAACTGTTTCTTTTTCAAAATGAATGCAGTGATGGAAATGACAGATTTTCAGGAACAGGCATTTCTAGGAGACAGAGGTGGCAAATGGGAGCAAACTCTCTACTCTTTCCGGTTCCCCAAGGGAGTAGCTAAGCATTTTAAGAGTGGGCCTATACAACTTAATGAGGTGTTATCATTACCTAGCAAGGCAGCTGGTAGAAATTCCATTCCCACGTAGTCCCAGCACTTCTTGGGAACTGGAAGTTATTGATCCCAAAGGGAGAAACTTCTTCTATGGGGAATTCTATATTTAGGGCCATGGACCTCCCTGTTTTTCTTTCATTCTCACTGAAGAATCACAAGCTCAGTAAAGCCTGTTTAGAAAGTTACAAGCTAATTTCTTGTAGTGTTTTGCTGGGTCAGGCTTGCACGTCTTTGGGTGAATTCCCACAATGCATCTCGAAGATATCATTTGTGTCATTTTCATAGATGGTATCTCTAAAAGGACAGAAATACATAATCTGTGTGTCATTTTTCTCAATGATACAAACAAGTTACATTTTAATAGTGCAACTTTGACACTTAACTTCTTTGAGCCTGATTTTCTTGATCTTTAATTGCAGAAACAATTCTGACTTTATAGGGTGTATTGTAACAGCTTATGTTATCATTTAATCAGCCAACATGTGATCTGACATGAGAGGTTTCAATAAATGCTGATTCTTATTTTTATTATTTTATGCTCTTATGCCCATTTTCGAGTTAATAGATACTATCTAAATAGATAAAATATAAACTTAATGGCTAAGTAAGTTTGAGGAATGTTTGTTTGAACAAAGTGAAACAGATTTCTTTACTATAGCATTTCCCAGAATTTCCGTGCTAATTACATTATAAACCTCCAAGAAGGAAGGAAATATAGCATGCTGGACTTCCCAAACTCAACTGCTAGGAAAAATTTCCATATGAATATGGAGTGTTTTTGGAACATATTTTGGGAAATTCTGTACATCCCGAATAATTTTTAAGAGAAGAAGTTGGTCTTGGAAGTCTTACATCAAAGCTCCAGCTCTTTATGGAGATTCTCAGAAGTTAAGCAGCAATTGTAGCAGGAGAAGTGGGTTATATACAAATGACAAATGAGTCAAGAGGTTGTATTTTATGGTGGCAATAAGCTTCATTATTGGAGAAATGGGAGTAATTTCACAGAACTCTATCTGCCATCACTTCCTCAGTAAAGAATCCTGTGTCAGGAAAGCTTAATTCAACATCAAAATTGGGGCTTTCTCTTTTAGTGTCCAGAGTTGTTATGAGGAAGAGGCTGCCCAGCCAGGACTCCATCTCTTAGCTGCTTGCCTCTAGGAGTGGCCATATGACTAGTTTTTACCAATGGAATAGACATGGAAGTGATGTGTGGGATTCTGGGCCAATGCTTTCATGCAGTGGGTGTGCTTCTCTCAGGTTTTCATTCCCTTTCCATTGCATGAATAAAGATGATACTGTGGCCCCTGCTGGTGGTGCCACAAAAGAGAAGTCAGGGGCTCTGGACCATCACATGGGTGCTGAGTAGTAAACCTGCACTGGACTATTATGCAGTGAGAAGCAAATCTTTACTGTGATTAAGACACTGATGTTTGGGCATGTATTTGTTAGAGCAGCTGGTGATTCCTAACCAACACAATCTCATTCTCCTTTTCTCCTTCCAGAAATATTTCTTCCTTAAAAGAGTACCGTTAAGTATAAGGTTAAGTGTTCAGTCCTGCGAGAGACAAGGGTTTGGAGTAAACAACAATACAGAGGTTCAAGACATTATCCCTTTTTCTTGAAGAAGACTACAGTTGGTTTAGAGAGACGGGGAAATAAACATAGAGGTTAGGACTCCCTGAGCTCCTGCAACTTCTGCCCCTGTCTTTCAGGTACTTCCACTCTGCACAACAGCTTCTTAGGAGACATAGCCACCCTGATGGGCTGTGCTTGGGACAAGAAGGGTGTGGCACAAGTACTGTGCATGCCAGGGTTTGTAATTCCCTTCAAACCTACCTAGTCTATCAGCCTGCCACCTAGCATTGAAACATCTCCACATAATGGGTGTCCTCAGTGATGGCTTTTAATTCCACCTGAATAACTCTTTTCTTTTTTAGATGAATGAATGAATTTTTCCAGATTTATTGAGAATCATTGATAAATAAAATTGCAAGATATTTAAAGTGTACAATGTGATGATTTGATATACACACATTGTGAAAGGATTCCCCTCATCACATTAATGGAGAATTCATCACTTCACATATTTATTTTTTGTTTTTGTTGTTGGTGAGAATACATAAGTTCTACTCACTTTAGAAATTTCAGCTATACAAAACAGTGTTAACTACAGTCACCAGGTTATGCATTAAATCCCCAGCTGAGTAATTCTCAATTGTGGGTGAGAGAATTTCTTCTCAGGCTTCCACCTAGTCCTTTGTTCTCTACTTACTAGGCTCATTTATTTATTCATTCACTCAGCAAATCTTTGAGCACATACACTGTGCTAGGTGCTTAGGATGAGCAAAATTCCAACTTTTACTTCCCGAAGCTCACAGACTTGGGGAGAAGCAGATATACCTACAACCTCAGCAAAGGTGATAAGGATTGTAATAAAGATGGAAGAACTCTGCTTTGGGTTTAAAGGCAGGAGCGATGGACTCAGCCAGAGGAAGTTGGGGAGGACTTCCACAGAAGGTGCTGCTTGGGAGAGTTCTGAAGGAGGAATAGCAATTTATAGGAAAATGAGGGTGAAGTGATTCAAAGTGTGTTCTGATATGCAACATGGTAAAGTCAAGACATTGAGAAAAGGTTGACTGTTGGAGAAAGGCAAGCAGCTCCATGTGGACAGTATTTTAAATACCTTTTGTACATATAACAGTACCTGTCACAGAGATGGTGCTTAATAAATATTTGTGAAATGCATAAATGGCATTCTAAAGAGGTTGGTATTTATCCTATAAGGAACTAGATGTCATCAAAAATTTTTTTTGTTATTATTAAATTTATTGAGGTGACATTGGTTAGCAAAAATTACATAGGTTCCAGGTATACAATTCTGTAGTGCATCGTCTATGTGTTGCATTATGTGTTCAACCCAAAGTCAGTTCTCTTTCCATCACCATATATTTGACTCCCCCTCCCTCTTCTTCCACCCCCTCCCCATTGAAATTTTTTAAGTAGAGGATTCAGCTATAAAAATAAAAAAGCAGATGAAATTCCCAAAAGCGTAATATTTGATTATGAGATAGTCACTTGGAAAACTATGGCTGCAATATAGATTTTCATTATGGGCAACAGAAATGAGAAGCTTATAATGTGCCTTTGAAATCTTAACTATGACATTATTTGCTACTACCTTGCAATATCAGAAAAAAGAACAGGTCCTAAGGCGAGCATTGAAGAGCCCAGAAAATAAGACTTGGTTGATGAGTTACTGATTGAGAACATGTGTGAATGGAAAATGGGATGTTGAAAACATTCTTAGGTAAGTTGAAGGTTGTTTATCCAATAGCTCAATCTATCCTTATTATCCTAGTATAAATAAAACCTTCAGAGAATCCATGATGCCAGGGACAACTTGAAATTCTGTTTGCATTCTTCTCCACAGACCATGCTAAGAAAATAATGGCAAAAGACTCACTTGGAGGTTGCAGGCAAGGATAGAAAACTTATTTGGATACAAAACAAAAACATCAATTTGAATTGGAAAGCAGCTATGTGCTTACATCTATACAGACTAATGCATTTTGGAAGCAAGGGTCTGCAAATGCCAAAACATGGCTATCTCTTCAGATCTATGTTGAACACAAAGAAGATGATTACTTCCAAATAGCAGTACTGCCCACAATTACATTGGCAGGAAGTGTAAGGTCCCACTGGGAGCAGAGAATTTCACCTCCCACCCAGAAAATCTGGAGGTAAAGGTTTGGTGCAATAAGGTCATGAAAAATATCCTGTGCCAACACTTTTAACTAGCAGGAAAATAGTTCCATTTGAAGATGTTTAAAACTTTATGTAAGAGTTTGGCTAAGAAATAATTTCTTATCATCTCTGCATTCTTTCTTCTATGGGTGTTTTGGCAAAACCTCTCCTAACCATAAACAAACAGAGATAAAGGCAAGATAATTTGAGGACTACTACCTGTGTTCTTTCCCTTGAGGAAAATTATGGAAAGAGTCCAGAATTCCTCATTCATAGCTCACTTCCTAGCCTACTTCTGTCCCATCCAAGGCTGAGCTATTCAAATGCCTTCTGGATTTGCAGGAGAGTCTCCCAGTGGCTTTTCTGATAATATTCAAATTCCAGGTACCCAGGAGGGTCCAGGAGGAGTGAACTTCCACTGAGGAGGGCTGCCACCCCTCTCACAAGCACATCTCTATCAGTAGGCTAAAAGTATCTTTTTGGGTATTGGTTCCCATGACCTGGTGTGCTGGATATACTATGTTTGCTCTTTCAGTTTCTCTTTCTACCTTGCTTTTCCGTCCTGGGAAGCTAACAAGCACGGATAACATCATTAGGCTCCCTTGTCCTGGGCCGGACCAGACACCTCCATCAAATCACAGCTCCTGTCAGAGGGCCTCCTCTACATGGCTGTCTCTTACCTGTCTCAGGTATATGCTTTCTTCTCTCATCCCATGAGGTGTGGGGTGGTGATAGTCCCCCACTGTTGCTACCTCTGCAGTGCTGCACTCTCCTTGTGGTCTCATCTCTACAAGTAGTCCACTTATTAATCCCTCCTTTAAAGTATTCAAATGTGAGTGTGAGGGGACCCCTCAAAACTAGGATTTATTTATAAAAAGTTGTGTATTATTCTTATATATTTAAACTTCATTCACCTTCAAAATACTCTGTTTGATGCAATACACCTATTGAGATGCTTTCTCCACTGCTGAAAACGGTTTTTGAACTCATTGATTTTGATGCTTGGTAGTGCTTCTGCCATTTTTTGTTTCTCCTCTTCCACATTGGCAAAAATTTTCCCTTTAAGGACCTTTTTTACTGGGTAGGGGGAAGTCACTTGGGTTGAGATCATGAGATTGGGTAAGTAAGGAGGCTGGGGCATCGGGGTCATGTTGTTTTTAGTCAAAAACTGCTGAACACTCAGTTTGGTGTGGGCAGGTGTGTCGTCATGTAAATCACCACACATTCCTGTAAATTACCCATCATGAAATGGGCAAACACATTGAAAGAGTTTCCAAAGCAAATTTCCCTGAAGCCAAACGCAGCCTCTTGCAGCAACGCCAGATGCTACACTGATGCAGATGAATTCCTAGAACATTCACCTTGCAGGGGAAGCCCTCCAGAAGATAATTCCATTTTTGGGGGTCCCCTTTTATATTCCATCTACTTTCTACCATAATTTCTACTCTAGTTAATGTCAGTTGCATTCATAATTGACTCAGCATGCGCCATCTTGGGTAGTTGTTATTGTGTTTACACACCAACTTGCCAATATTGTATGATTTTCCGGAAAGAAGAAATTACCTCATGCTCTTTTAATTTCATGTAACAACTAGCAAGGAGCCTGCTGTACTGTAGGTGCTCACTAAATATTGGTTCAGTGAATGATGAATATGATAATTGAACATTTTGAGTCTTAAATTCTCAGGCTAAACAAAAGTGAAACACCTCCAAAGAGATTAGAACACTTTTCATATGATTTAACAACTCTCCAAACTTTAAAATTACTTACTGCAAAAAAAAATATGTTGAAATAATTTTTTCAAGTCATGTATTAAATTTTGCTTATTAAAAAGTTGGAATGAGCAGCAATGTCTTCACTACTTAACTACTATGTCTTAACTACTTTTAGATGATCTTATCAAAAGGGATTTTCTTATCTCTGGGTCTCAAGTCAGGTCATTATAAGGAGAGTAATTTTCAAGAGTCAGGATAATAATGGTTCCATTTTTTTTTTTTTGAGTTCCTAAGTAAGTTTCTATTGCTTTCTAGTCACTTTACATGTACTTAATTTAATAATAGTGAAAGCTTATTATAATTAGCCCTACTTACGAAACATCAGCAACGCCTTAGAGAAAGTAGGTATGGTATCTATTGCATCTAGAGGAAGATCTAGTTCATCAAGGAAGTAAGCTTGGGTTGCAATATGAAAAGAAGGCAAAATTCTAATGCTTGGTCAAGAGAAAAGGGAAAGGGCTCATCTGGATGGGGAGATGGTGGAGAGTAAAGGGAAGGTGTAGGGATTTCTAAGAGTGGTGGAGAGCTGTATCCCACTTACCTGCAGGGCCTGAGATAGTGCTGGCTGTGAGAATCCTGTGGAGGCTGATTTTGGTTTTTATTGCAGCATTAATCCTGCATAACAGACCCCTGAAAAACACTATGGCTTAACTGAAAGTTTGCACCATTTAACCAACATCTCCCGATTTCCCACAGCCCCTGCTCTAGTTAAAAATACTAGAAATTTGCTAAGAAAGTAGATTTTAAGTGTTGTTATCACATATACATACCCATGCACACACAAATGGCAAAACAAACAAAGAAACACAGTGGCTGAAAGCAGCAATCACTTAGAGTTGCTCAGTAGCAGCAGTTCTACTGAGTTTTGACTGATTTGGGTTGTGCTCAGCTGGGTGGTTTTCCTGACTACAAGCATCTAGGCTGGGTGGGGAGATTCCGCTCCCATCTGGAGTTTCTGATGCAGCCCTGCTCCCCGTGGCTCACCATATGCTTGGGATATGTGTGCAAGCTGGGGGATGCTCTTCTCAGGGAAATGCCAAAAGCACAAGAAGACACGTGGAAACACAAGTCTTCTTAATGTGTAGGTTTGGAACCGACCCACTGTCATTTCCCCTTCCTTCTATTGGCCAAAACAACTCACGTGTTTCAACCCAAAATTAGGGATTGGAGAAATACACTCTGCCTCTTTAGTGATAGAAATGAAAGAGTCAAGAATGTGGATCTGGAAAGACTGAAATATTCAGAGAAATAATGCAATCTACCACAGCTGAATAATGACTTTTAGTTCCCTGATTTCAAATGATGTTGATCGTACTTTGGGTTGTTTGTATACCCTTTGTCCAATTTTCTATGGCTTTAGTTTTCCATGGCCCTGAGGACAACAGGAGGGTGTGCGTGGCCAGCCAATTGTGCAATCTGGAAATGGCATGCTGAAAGAGGCATCTCTGAGCCAACACTGCAAGGCCATCACCAGTCTACGTGAGCTACCTTGCGCAAATGAGCAAAAGCACCTTGTGTTGTCCAGTGTTGGGCATTGCTATGATTTTGGAGCAGGGCAATGGTAAAACTACATAACTTTTTTTTATTTGCATGTCATATAACTAGTGAAATTTCAAGGTTTTATTTTTTACCAAATCATGAGCTAGTCATTTCAGATGTGGGGCACACAACACAGGAAGGGATTTTAAGAGGAAACTATATGTGCATGAACTTGAAATTGGAAATAAACTAGTTCAATATCACCTCTGTAGGATTTGTGGGACAAAGAAATAGAAGCATTCCATGTTGCTTTATTCCCACAAAGTCCCTCTGGTCTCCATCCCCTGCATTTCTCACTCATTGCAAGTTCACTTAGGAGTCTATGCTCATTAACATCTCCACTGGGGCTCTTCTCCAAGGGTAACTTACTTCCTGTCCGTAAGAACTGTAGGTGTCCTCAAAGACGGTGAGGCTAGATGTTTAGATTTTCCTAGGCTGCAGCACTAGGTCTTTCTTACTCTTTAATATCTTTTTGCTCAAAGTCTCCTGTTTTCATGCCTTCTTATATATTATTTGCATATTAATGTTATATACATAGATATATGCATATACTCATATAATCTGAACTAACATGGATATATTTTCGAGAATAACAACACTTTTGGTTTGACCTGTGATTTTGTCTGTTCTACTTGGCCCTCCTTTTTTGAAGATTGAAACATATTTCAGGTGTAGTAATGCTGATTTGTAAAGCAATGTGAGAATTTCTGACATGATTTTATGGAAACAATTGAACAAAATACAGGTAACCCCCATATAACAGAGTTGCTAGCTTCCTTAAAATGCTGTGTTATGTGAATCCATGTTATACAAAACAAAGAACTAGTACAAAAAAGGGGGTTAGGTTCCAAAAATTAAAAAAAATATATTATTATATTTTTATAAGTAAGAGAAATATCTCTGTTAAAGTTATTTTCACCAAAAGTATAACATATTAATATGTATTAAATATCTTTGGCTCTTAAAAGTTCTTACACGTTCCACATTGTTTGGGGATTTCCCTAATTTCAAATAAGATATCTTTTGCTCTGCAAAGCTCTTAATATGCTCCATGTTGGGGGATTTCTCTAATTCTCAAACCATGTTAGAGTGAAACCATGTTCTAGGACAACGTGTTGTAGAAGTGCTGTGTTATATGGGGTTGGCTATATTTGGAATTTTGACTTTATCTAAAAACCCACAAAGAGGTTTGCTATTCCTATTATATAAAACTCGGCATTATTTTGTAACCCGAAGAGGTGTGCACACTCCCTTGCCCATCCCAAGCCAATTATTTATGGCATTTTTCTAGCAGTGATAAAATAGAGCCAGGACATAAAATGTCATAAGGAGTGCTGGAAAGGAATTAAAAGTAACCCATATTACCTATTCTTAGCAGCATTGAGTGATGCTGACCTTTGATAGGGATGTGTGTGTGCTTGTGCGTGTTCATTACTCCAAATGGACTATGTGTTCAACTTGCAAAGACTGATAAAATTATAACTGTCCAATAGAAAGGATCTGAAGCTCATGCAGCCAGATCCACAGCCTCCCCCAGCTCCAAATGAGCAGTGACTGGAATGAATTACATTGTGGAGCCTTCCCAACTGCAGCTTAAATCATTTAAGACTTGTTTGGTATGGCACCTGATGCTCACTTATTTTTAGGAGAGAAAAATGTACATTCTTGAGCAGAAGGGCCTAGAGGATTTTATACCCAAGGAAAAGCCTAAATGTGCCAAGATTTTGGGAGCTGAATTTTTAGAAGAGCAGCTTAATTTACTGCTCTTCCATGAGGTTTAAGGGGCTGAGAGCTCCCAGCACCATGACCCCTCCATGTCCTTCCGGCGGGAGCCTTAGCGGGAGGCCATCATGAAGGCTGCTTTAAGCTTTTGATCATTTGAGCTTCAGACTTCATTACATCAGACAGGAGAATAAGCTTAAAGAAAGAAGGGAAGAAACGGGAATTCCAAAAATTTGCTTAGTTTTCAAGGAAGCTTTAATACCCATGATCCTTCAGGGTGACTTTTACATTCCAGAAATAAGGAGTGCTGACCTGATTGCCTTCCAAGCTCACTGGATCTGTCAGGCCTTACGTCATACTCGGCTGCCTTCACAAAGGTAAGGGTTAGAGGAGCATGCTGAAGCCGAATCTGCACGAGAGAGGTCAGAAGGGTGAGGGCAGGCATCTGTGTGGTCCGTGCCAGCTGTGAGAGAGCTTGGGTGCACGCCTGTGATGTCTAGAGTGGTTGCCAGTGGTCCCCTGTGAATATTTAAATGTAAGTTCATTAAAATGACATATTATTAAACTTTCAATTCCTCAGTCATACTAGCCACACTTCATTACCCCATGTGGCCACGGAATTAGACTTCGCAGATATGGAATGTTCTCATCATCACAGAAAGTTCTTTTGAACAACAGAAAGAACTGACCCTTCGGAGAAAAAACATGGGGGGAAGTATTGAGAAGTTCCTAAATTTGAAAACATTAATTAATTAAAAACCCATATGGCTACTTGATATAATGTCTTCTAAGTGAGTTGACATGTATTGTTTTGCTTGAAGTTTTGGGTGCTTTCCACCTAAAAGCATCTTCCTGTTGTCCCCCATCTCTGACTTCCTACCACGTCTTCCGCCATGAGCTGTGTTTATTCCGTCTCCTTGCCCACTGAGAGACACCTTTCCTCCCCTTTGCTGCTGGCCTTGAACCCCTCCCCCTGACGTCCCCATTGACATCCCACGCCTTGCACCGACCGCTCAGACCACTGCAGCTCCCACCATCCCTTTCGGCTCCTGTAATTGGCCCCTTACTTATTTAGTGTTTTGCATTGCACTTTGGTTGTTTCACGTACTGGTTTCCTTTCCTCCATTAGAATGTAATGTCTTGAGAGCAGTGACCCTGTCTTACATTCCGTTCATCAGGAATAAACTTTGTCCTTATCCTGAACCCTATCAACTTCAGAAAATCTAACACAATTCCTTTAATCTACAATTTTGTCAACTGTCCCAGTCATGTGTGTGTGTTTGTATCAATCTCTAAGAAGACCCAGTTCAGGACCACGTTTTGCATTTGGTTATTGTCATGACTTTTTAGTCTTCGTTACTCTGGGAGAGTTCCTCAGCCTTTCCTTGCCTTTCATATATAGTCTGTTTATTTCATATGTCCCTGAAGTTCGTTTTTTCTAATATTTCCTCATAATTAGAATCATGTTTTGTATTTCTGAAAGAGCTATACTATATAAATGACTATATTATTCTCAGGGTATCACATCTGAAGTGACATCCTGTCTGTTTGCCCCTTTATAGCTGTTCATTTTGATCATCTGGTGAAGGTACTGCCCATTTTTTTCCCATTGTATAGTTACTATATTTCCTTTTGTAGTTAAAAAGCAATTGTGAGGAGATACTTAGAGATGTAATACCCTCTTCCCCATCACACTCTTCTGCTCCTCATTAGTCTCTACGGATGATTCTTGCTTGGATCAGTTTTTTACAATCATAGTGCACAATGGTGATTTTCTAAATTTATTATATTTTTCCTTTATATTTTTAAAGTCAGCATTATAAGGAAGAGTTTTCCCTTTTGTTAATCTATGTATTTCTTCCTCCCCTCCCCACTCCTCCCCTCCTTTCCCCTCTCCTGTCCTCTCCTCTGTTTTCCTCTCCCTTCCCCTCCCCTCTGCTCTGCTCTCCTCTCCCCTCCCCTCCCCTCCATTCCTCTCTGCCAGGATTGCTTGACTGAGAGATGTCTTATCCCAAAACAAAGGTTGTAATTTCATTTGTTCAAATCTACATTTTTGTCTTTTTTTCAAATAACTTTTTTCATTTAGGTTTTACACCTTCCCTATTAAGTTTTTAATCTTTTTTTTGCTATTATAAATGGGATTTTTTTCATTATGTTTTCTATTCAATTATTTGTACATGAACACTATTGTTTCATGTTAATTTTCATGCCTACCGGCTTGTTGAAATTTTTAATTAGTTGAATTATTTTAATCATCAATCTCTAGGGTTTTTCAGGTATATCATCATGTCATCTGCGAATTGAGATAGTTTTACCTTTTCTCCAATTCAGCCTTTAACGATCTTCTATTCTTAAGTTATATCAACTAGTATCTCCAAGACATTGTTAAATGTAGTAGAGATGGTTGTCTTCCTTGCCTCTTCTTAATCCTTATAAGAACCTCTCTCTAAAATATTTCCAATAATTAAGATGCTAGCTCTAGGACTGAGGTATATGCATATATTTTGTCATTGTAAAGAAATACATATTCATTCTTAAAAATCTCAAATATTTTTATTATAGGTGTTCAATTTTGTTAAATGACTTTTACACATGTTTGGAGATAATTATAAAATTTTTCTTTTTAAACCTGTTAATCTGGTGAAGTATTTCAATGAATTTCTTAATAATGCAGAATCTTTGCATTCCTAATAGAAACTGCTTGGTCATGGTTTCTTGTTTCCATCATGTACTGCTGTAGTTTATTTGGAAATACTATATTTAACATTTTTGCATCCATAATCATAGGTTATATTATGCTGTGATTTTGTCTGTTTTGGTCTCATTTTGATCAAGTTCAGGTATAAATATTACACTTGCTTCATAAAAGGGATTTGGAAGTTCTCTTCTATTTTGTATTCTCTGAGACAATTTATGTAGTATTAAGACTGTCTATTGGCCTCCAAAGATTTAGCAGAGGTGCCCTTGTGAAATCACTTGGACTTGGACTTTTTGTTAGATAACTCCTTTATAACTTTGGCCATTGATTCTGTGGAAATTGGTCATTTAACATGTCTAATTATATTAGAGTAAATTTTGGCAAATTAAATATTCATACAAATTATTCATTTTATCTAGTTTTCAATTCATTTTTTTGCAGTCAGTTGTGTAGATTGAATTTAGGATTTAAAACATTCTCCCTATATTGATGTTTATCCTTTGACATTTCTCATTTTGTATTTTTGCTTTTTTCTTTCTTTCTTTTTAAAATTAAATTATCCAATTATTGTCTAATCCATTGCTTTATTTTAAAGAAACAGGATTTTTATTAAATAATTTAATTTATTGTTTATAGTCTACCCTTATTAAGTTTTTTTTATTACTTTTTTACTTGCTTTCCAGTTTGTTTTTTTTTCAAGTGTTTTTTTTTTCCTCATTTCTTTTTATTTTTCAATTACATTTGACATACAATATTATATTGGTTTCAGTTGTACAACATAGTGATGAGACATTTATATAACTTACAAAATCCTTATTTTAATACATCTGATTCCCATCTGACACCATATATAATTATTACAATGTTATTGACTGTGTGCCCTGTGCCCTATGCTGCACCTCACAGCCCTGTGACTATTTTGTGGCTATGACTTTGTACTTCTTGATTTCTCTCCTTATTTCACCCTTGCACCCTCCTCTCATCACCCCAACAAATCTAGTACCCATCTGATGCCATCCATACTTATTGTTACATTATTGACTATATTCCCATGTTGTACCCGATATGCCCACAACTATTACTTTGTAACCACCAAACTGAACTTCCCAATCTCTTCCCCTCATTTCATCCCTTCACCAACCTTCCTCCTACCTGGCAACAAACCAAATGTTTTCTATATCTATGAATCTGTTTCTGTTGCACTTGTTTATTTTCTTCTTTGTATTTTACCTATAAGCAGTCAACTTGCATCTGTCTTCCTCTGTTTGTCACTCCACTCAGTGCAATACCCTTCATGTCTTTTGACGGGAGCTTTTAATCCATTTAAATGGAAGGTAATTGTTGATGTGTACCTATTGCCATTTTAAGTTTATAATTTTGTCTTTCGATTTTGAATGATAACCTTGCTGGGCAGAGTAATCTTGGTTGTAGGTTGTTGCTTTTCATCACATTGAATATTTCCTGCCACTCCCTGCAAAGTTGCTGTTGAGAAATCAGCTGACAGTCTTATGGGAGCTCCCTTATAAGCAACTAGTTGCTTTACTCTTGCTGCTGTCAGTAGTCTCTCTTTGTCTTTAACCTTTGCTATTTTAATTATAATGTGTCTTGGTGTGGTCCTATTTGTGTTTATCTTGTTTAGGACTCTCTGTGCTTCCTGGTCTTGTATGTGTGTTTTATTCACCATGTTACAGAAGTTTTCAGTCATTATTTCTTGAAATAGGTTCTCAGTTCCTTGCTTTCTCTCTTCTCCTTCTGGTACTCCTATGATGCAAATGTTGTTGTGCTTGATGTTGTCCCAGATTCTCTTAAACCATCCTCATTTTTTTGGATTCTTTTTTATTTTTGCTGTTCTGACTGAATGTTTTCTGCTACCTTGTCTTCCAATTCGCTAATTCAGTCATCTGCTCCATTTAGTCTGCTGGTGATTCCTTTTACTACACTCTGAATTTCCAGTTATAGTACTCTTTATTTCTGACTGGTCCTTTTTATGGTTTCTATGTCCATCTTTATGCTTGCTATCTCTCTGTTAAAGTTCTCACTAATTTCCTTGAGCATCCTTAAAAACATTGTTTTGAGCTCTGTATCTGATAGACTGCTTGCCTCCATCTTGTTTAGTTCTTCTGGAATTTTTCTTCTGTTCTTTTATTTGAGATGTATTTTTTTGTTTCCTCATTTTGGATACCTGTTCCTATTTGCTTTTATGTATTAGGTAGATCTCCTACATCTCCCAGTATTGCTGGATAGCCTTATGTAGCAGGTGCCCAGTGGGGCCCTGGCACTGTTTCACTGGTCACCTGTACTTATAGATTCTGGTTTGATGCCAGTGCTGTCTCTGGAGCTACTCAGCAAAAGTCTCAGAGCACACCAATGCCAGTCAGTGCCAGCCTGGGAACTGTGGACTTAAATAGTTTTCCAAGGAAGAGTGCAATGCAGATGGGGCTGGCTGCTCATTGGAGAAGCTCTGGCATTGGTGGAGTTGGATGAGGTGGGATTCCCAGTGAATCAGCAGAGTGAAGCAAGTAAAGCTTAATAGACCAATCAGGTTCAGATTTGGCCATGTGGAGGCAGGTGCAACACAGAAAAGATGGCTCCCACCACATGGCTGCATGGGAGGAGGGTGCACGCCCCCAAAATAATGACTGTCCTCCAGCCCTCACACTAAAGCCACATATCTCAGTCTGTACCTTATATGCCTCCAAAGCCCACTGAGTCACCATCCCTCTGCTGGAGCCCAGGATGAGTACCTGCGAGTGACTGAGGTTACATGGGCACTTTAATGGGGTGTCTGGGTTTCCTGGAGCCTTCCATCCCTACCAGACAGTCAGAGTCCCCACTGTTTTTCACAGTCAGAGGTTGTGGACCCTTCTCCCCAGTACTAGTGCTCTGTGCTAAGGAGCCTGCTATAGAGCTGGGGTCCCTTGCTCCTCTGGAGGTAACCTCTGTGGCTGAGATAGCATCCCTCCTGATTCTCTACCACCACCAAAGGTTTGGGTCCTTTCGTGTCTATATTCCTCCTACCAGTCTCACGATGGTCTCCTCTGTTTTTGTATCCTTAGTTATAAAGTTCTGTTCAGCTAGATTTCAAGTGTTTTTTCATATTGGTTGTTCAATAATTTAGTTGTAATTTTAATGTGTTCATACAATGAAGTAGGCACAGTGTTTATGTAATCCACTGTCTTGCATTTGTTTCTCTTCTAGCTTTTTGAGTTGAAAATTTTCTTTCATTTAAATGGTTTTTTTGGTATAGGTTTTCAAATTATGAATTTTACTCTAATCATAGCTTTAAATATCCCATCAATTATGATATACAGTTTTATATTATCAATATTTTTGTAAATTTTATAATTTTTGTTTGTATTTCCCCTTTTAACAAAAATTATTTGGTTCACGATTTTTCCCCCGACCCCTTCAGATGAAGGATGTTTTGGGGATTTGGTGCCATTTTAACTTTCTAGTCATATTGATTATGATCATAGAGTAGTTTTGCAATATTTCTATTTTGTGAAGTAACCAAAATTTTCTTTGTGAACTAATATGTGATTAATTATTGTGAATGTTCCATATATGCTTGAGAAATTATATTCTCTTTTATCAGAGTTGTTAATATACATTAATAGGTTCTACATTATTAATTTTGTCTTTTAGTTCTTCTAAAACTTTACTATTTTGTACTGAAAATAATGCATTAATATTTCTTATTATTACCATGCTTTTGTCTATTTCTTTTATATCTCCTGTATTTTTTGTCTTGAATTCTACTTTGATATTAGAATTGTAACCCTGCTTTCTTTCTGTTTCCATTAGCTTTGTATATCTTTTTCTATGCATTAAGCCTTTTCGAGTCACAGTTGTTTTACTCTATCTTATTCTTCTTTATTCCTACTTAATTATTTACTATCTTGTTTGTTGGTTTTAACTAATATCCTTTGACTTACACCTATTTCCTATGTAATGATCATTTTAGTTTCATTTTTTTCTCTTATACTAAGTTGCATTTTTCTACTTTGTCACAACACAAAATATTTATAATACTATTCCCCATCCATACAGTCACCTTTATTTCAGTCTTAAATATTAAATTAAATACATTAAACTCTATAAGCACTTTTGCTAAATTTTCCTGTAATATGTTGATTAAAAGGAGCTTATCCTCCAGTAGATCCTTTTAGTAAATGATTCTAAGAAGAGCATTCCCTGAATTCTTGCACACTTAAAATAATCATTCTGTAGCTTTGCTGCTTGAAGAAGGGGTTAGCAAATATAAAATTCTAGGCTCCTCCTTTCTTTTTTTTTTCAGTTCCTTACTATTAACTCTTGTTTGTATGTTTATCTTGAGACATTTGATGCCTGAATAATTTTGTTGCCTATATAGTAATTATTTTGGCTTGGAGTCCCTGAGAAATTTGGTCAGACAATTAAGTTGGTGAGCTCATTCTAGAAAAAGTGCCACATATCTCATTGCTGAATTATCACTATAGTCACCTTTGAAGTACTCCCCTTGGGAAGCTATGCACTGATGCCAGTGCCTGGTCCACCCTTCAAAACAATTTTGAAACTCTTTTTCTGGAATATCCATCAGAGCTGTTGTTGTATTACTCTTGATGTTCTGAATGTCATCAAAACATCTGCCTTTCTTTCTTTTTTTTTCTTTTAATGTGGGTAGTTCCCTGGCTGGGAATCAAAGCCGGGCCCCAGCATTGACACCGCCAAAGCCTTAGCCACTACACCACCAGGGAACTCCCAAAACATCTGCCTTTCAGTATATCCTTTATTTTTGGGTAAAGAAATAAGTCATTGGAGACCAGATCAGGTGAGCAGGGAGGGTGTTCCAATACAGTTATTGGTTTACTGGCTAAAATCTTCCTATTGACAGTGCCATGTGAGCTGGTGGATTGTGAAGATGCAAAAACCGTTGAGTTGTTGATGAAAAGTTCAGGTCATTTTCACATAACTCACGCAGCCTTTTTAGCACTTCCAAATAGCAAGTTTGATTGACTGTCCAGTTGGTACAAATTCATAATGAACAATCCCTCTGTTATCAAAAAAGGTTAGCAATATCATGTTAAGTCTTGATTTGGACTGACAAAACTTTTTTGGTTGTAGAGAATTGGTTGACTTCCATTGTGCACTTTGATACTTTGTTTCAGGGTCATATTGGTATGCCCATGTTTCATCACCAGTGATAACACGGCCCAAAATATTGTCTTGCCTCTCCAAAAGGTCTTGACAAACTTCAACTCTCCTTTGCTTTTTTTCATCAATGAGTTCTTTTGGGCCCATTTTTACATACCTTTCTCATGCCAAGATTTTCAGTGAAGTTTCCCTATTGATGTTTCCTTGGTCAGCTATCATTCTCACAATCCACTGACAATTTTGAGTACAATTTGACAAATTTTTGCAGTATTTTCATCAGTTCTGTTTGTTACTGGCCACCCTGACCTCTCTTCATCAGTGATGTTTTCTCTCCCCTCAGGAAAACATTTAATCCATTTGTACACAACCATTTACTTTATGGCATTATCCCCATATATGTGGACAAACATATCCCTGATTTCACTTCCATTCTTGCCAGGTTTAACAAGAAATGTAATGTTTGTTCATTGCTCTAATTCATGCTCTGACATTCTCATGATGGCACACAAAAACAACAATAATAATGCACATCACCCAGCAAGACACCAATGTGAACGCAGCTATGAGACACAGATGTACCAAGGTTATGAAACCTTACTGAGTTTGTACAGTGCTGCCAAATAAGTGCATGGTGACAAGTTCGCAAACTTAATTGTTAGACCACACACACACACACACACACACCACACACGTGTGTGTGTGGTGTGTGTAGGTATGTATATGTATATATGTTATATTTATATATAATATATAATTTATAATTATGTAGAAACTATGTATATTATATATTTGTATATAAACTATATATATTATATTATATATATATATTTTAGTACTCCAATTATGCATACATTGAAGTTTTTGCCTTCTTTCTCAATCATTTTTTCTCTGACCCCTTTTAATTCTTTTCATCATTTTTATTCTTTTAGTTGTTTTAGCTTTTATTTATTATCTTTTAATCATTTGATCCTTTTCTTCCCTAGATACTTTATAATTTTTCTTTATTTCTGAGACTTTTTTCTTTAATTTCTTCCTGAAGTTCATTATCTTTCTTCCTGTTGTTTTTCACTTTTATTTTTAATATCTGAATTTCTGATCTGGGGTGTTTTTATATCTCCACATGATTATGTGAGAAAATTAAGTTAGGAGCATTAATTTACAGTTTTTATCTCATGTTTATTTTTCTTGGAGGAGCTTATCATCAGCTGAACTATTTTAACTTTTCATTTTCCTTTGATCATTGTTTTACATATTAACTGCTTGAGGTCATTTCTGTTTTTGCTTCTTTTTTCTTTTTTATGTTTTTTTGTGGGGGAGATGGTTCCCTGGCTGGGAATCAAACCAAGGCCACGGCATTGAGAGCGCCAAAGCCTAACCACTACACCACCATGGAACGCTTTTGCTGCTTTTTTAGTTTTATTTTATTTTATTTATTTATTTCTAAAATTTTCAATTACCATGACATGCAATATTATTTTATATTAGTTTCAGGTGTGCAACATAGTGGTCAGACATGTAGTTTACGAAGTGATCCCCCTGATAAGTCTAACATTTCACTAGCACTGTACAAACCGACCCGGCACCACACAGTTATACACTATATTGACTCTAATCTCTTTGCTGTACTTTATGTCCCTGTTTTGTAACTACCAATCTTTTCACTTTTAATCCTTTCACTTTTTTCACCCAGCCCCCAAACTCCCTCTTATCTGGTAAACATCGAACAAACAAACAAACAAAGACAGATTTTAGATTCAGAAAACAAAATAATGTTTTTGTGGTTTTCTTAAATCCAAGGTATTTCAGAGACAGAGATCATCACTGAAAAGTTCTGTCTCGTGCAAGAATGTTGAGATACAGTTTCTTTATTGGACAATGTTTTCATTGAAGATGTTGGTGGAGGCATTGGTAGAACATGTTTCTCTCTCTCTTTTTTCCTGCAGGATTCTTAACTTCTTATTTCTTTATGTTGCTAATGCCACAATGTCAAAGGGTTACCCTTCCTCCCCCATTTATTATTTTCCCAAAAATGCTTTGAGTTAGTGGGAACTCTGGTTCTACTCACTTTCAAGCCTGTTTTCTAATTGCAATATCATAAACTAGTAAATCCTAAATCCACATTCAGTATTTTAGCACTCAGTATGCACTTTATCTTCCTGGGAGTTATTTTTATCTGGGTTTTATGTAAGTCTTTTATATACATATTTCTCTTTTCCCTGAAGCCTCCTAAGGTGATTCCCTACTCTCCAAATCCACAGCTTGCAATGGAATTTGGTGTTTGTTATTTTACATGTAAGTAATTTAAAACTTATGCTATTATCAGTCTCTTAGTAATTCTGAAGATGTGGTTTATATCTAATTTTATTTGAGGTCCTTGTTGAATTTCAGACCTTTTGGGAAGATGTGAGGAAACTTCCTTTATGCTAGGGTTGACCACACTTCTCCAAAACTTCTATTTTTCTCTTTATTCTTCATGGTCTTTTTAATGATTCAAGATGTGGACTTATTTTACTTATACCTATGGGCACTTGAAGGGCTCTTTAAATCTGAGAGCTTATATGTTCTTCAATTTGAAAAATTCTCAACTATTATCTTTTCCAGTATATACTAATTCTTTTGTTCTTTATTTCTGGAACTCTGGTAGATATACCGCGGAACCTCCAAACTCTTGTCCATGTCTTTTAATTCCTTTTTCACATTTTATTTTGTCTTTGAACGATGCCTCAGTGAATTTCTCAGTATTATTTTCTGTCTCTCTAATTCTTTGTGTCCATCTAGAATTTATTCCATTGGTTGAATTTTTTAATATATTTGTGACTACAATGCTTATTTCTAAGATTTCTGATTATTTCACTTTTATATCCATTTATACTTTTAAAATTTATATTTTTTAATGATGTTTATTTTTCCATTCATCATTTTTGAGCATCTTAAGCATATTTTTTACATTGTTTTCAGAATTATTTTTCAAATATGTTTTCTGGAGTTAGTTCATGCTTGTGTAGTTGATCTTTTGTGGGTAGAGGGAACTGTCATCTTTAGCTTTATCTGGCTGTATATTTTTGAATTCCATTTTTTAAAGGTTCATTTTGGGTTGAGCATTATTTGGATTTTGTTTTATCTATTTCTCTGTGTCATCACTCTTCTCTATATAATATATTTGTGTTACCTTCTATTTGTTCTCTCATACCCAAACCCAAACCAGCGTTTATAGTAGAACCTGGAGTCCCTAGCTCACGAGGATACTGGAGATAGGCAGGTCCTGGCGCTGAGCCAGCAGACAGCTTGGTTCTGTTCCTGGTGTGGTGGCAGTGTCTGTGTCCTCCCGGCTCCTTGAAGCTACAGGTTCCAACAATCCACAGGGCAAAGCTATTTTATCAGCTTCCTCTCAGGGAGCCCAAGTTCATCTCCTATTTTCATGGAGCCTGGTTCCAGTGTCACACAGTGTGTTCTGCACATTTATTCCCAACTCCCCGGTATCTGTTTTTGCACCTCAAGCTTAGCTGGTCCCGTGGCTTCTACCTTGCTCACTACTTTGCATTTTTCTCCTAATATTGGTCCATGAAAACACATTTATTATTGCTTTTAGACTGATTATGAATTTATTTAAGATTACTGAATGTTCACAGTAGAAGATGTATATCAAACTTTGAGTTTGCTTCATCATCTTCAACAGATAGATCTTGATATATCAGTCAGAATCAGGGGGAAAAAACATAGATAACATACTGTAATTGGGAAACTTGAGAACATTTTAACAAAGGGTTTACTTACATGGGTGTAATGAGTATAGGAAACATAATGAGCAGTGCGGGGTACAGGAAACCACAAAGCCTAGTGCAGTACCTTGGGACTAGTAAGAGAGAGAAGTCATTGTCACCTCTAAGTCTGAAAGAGCAAATGGAAGGACAGGGCATTGGAACCTAAAGAGAGAGTAGGGAAGAAGGGACTGCTGGGAGGATCTGGGGCCTTCCGTTGAAGGGCATCATTAGCCAAGATGAACCTGTTTACAAAAGGCTCAGGGAATGAATGTCCTGAATTCATGCTTTCTCTTCAAACTCTTGATGATGCTCCCTGTAGTCAACCCAACAAGAAACTAGAGGACAAAGGAACCTGTTTTTGATGCAGTCTGTATATAGAGGGTACCAAAAAAATGTATACATGTTTTAAGAAAGGAAAAAAAGTGTATGAAAATTATAATAATATATACTGAAAACAAAAGGTGAGCACAAGTCATGTTTCACTTCTGCAATTATAAGAGGTGCTCAAAGTGGTTGCCACCAGTGCCCAGACACTTCTGATTACGGGGAACTACTGCTTGAACAACAGTGACCAAAGTGTCCACTTGTATTGTTGTGCATACCGTTTCAATTTCTTCCTGAAGTACCGCTAGTGTAGCCGGTTTTCTACGATACACCACATCCTTTAGGGTCCCCCATAGGTAGAAGTCAAGAAGTGTTAAGTTAAGAGAATGTGGGGGAAACTCAAACAACATTCTCAAATTTCAAATACCACTTCAAAATGGTGTTGTGCTGCTCGAACAAGAACTGTGCTTCCGCCATTTTCTTTGACTGTCTTGCCTGTCGCGTGGTGATGCTGGGCGTTCATTTGATTCATGCCATCTTTTGAGCAAATGACATATACCATACATTGGTATTTTAATTCAATTCAACTTCAAAAAGTAATACATAGATAACATGTCTTAAAATGTGTATACATCTTTTGTCACCCCCTGGTTTTTAACTTCTAGTAAAAGCAGGATGAAGTATGAAGACTTAGGAGAGTGTCATTGATAACGTTTTGCAGAAATGACTACAACCATTTTTCTGTCTCATATTTTCTTCTAGATTATTGTTATGCCCTCATCAAGAGCTGGATCCTGGCCATGTCTTCTTAGGTGGGCCTTTATGAACATCTGGAACAGTAGAATAGGTGCAAGTGAGGCTGTGTGTATCTTTTGAAGGTGAGTTATAAAAGGTAATACAATGTCCACTTGGCTTTCTCTCTTTGGACACTCACCCTCGGAACCCAGACTCCAAGCTTCGAGGAAGCCCAGGGCACATGGCAAGGCCATGGAAGAGGAATTGAGGCCTCTGCTCTTCAACCTTGGTTGAGCTTCCAGTTAATTGATGGTGTCAACTTCTCAGTCTTTAGGAGTGAACTGTCTTGGTGGAAACGCCTTAAGCCCTTAATTGAACTGCCCTAGTTTACAACACATGGAGCAGAGACAAGTATTCCCCATTAAACTCTGTCCAAATTCCAGATTTGCGATCCTAATAAATAACTATTATGTTAAGTCACTACGTTGTAGGGCAATTAGTTACTTAGAACAGAAGGCAAGTGGAAAATATCAAGAATAACTGGCTAATGTGAACTTGTACTTCATATTTTAGCTCAAATTTCATAGCCTAAGAGACTGTGCCCTGATCCAAGTCCTTCATGTGTCTGAGATGTTTCCTTCCTTCTCCTGTAGCACTCTGCATGAATCTATCATGGCATTTAACCTATTGCATTTTAATTCTCAGTTTGCTTCTTGACACCCCTGTACTTAATTACATGCTCTATGAGAATAAGGTACCATGACTTATCATTTTATCCTCAGTGCTAGAGTCTGAAGCACAGTACAAGTTTAATGTATATTGGTTAAAAAAAGAACCAAAAACGTGGATTTGGACCTTTTTCTCCCTACTTTAACTTTCTAGGAACTTTTATAGGTTGTCACTCATAACCCCAGGGGAGCAGATTAAGAAGCAGTTTTGAGCAGCACCACAGCGTGAGACTACAGTTTGAGTAGTTTTCCTCTATAATATACCAGTCTTTCAGAGCGCCTGGTGTGACACCACTATCATTTTTGCAGAGCACCAATAAAAAATGATTTGATAGCATTAAAGATGATTTCTCATATGTGTCCTTAGGAGGAAAAGGAAATGGGGAAAAGGAGCAAAGAAATTCTTAAAAATGATGGTGGTGATTGTTTGAGAAAAGAAATGAGGATAGAGAAATGAGGAAGGGAGGGGAGGTGAACAAAAGGGGAAGAAAGACGTGGTAGGCCTAGGCCAGGGAGAGGCAGTGGTGTCCAAAGGAAAGGTGGATTTTAGAGTCAAAACTGAACTCAAATCTTGCCTCAGCCATTTATGAGCTGTTGGGCAAGTCAAGCTCAGTGTCCTCCTTTGAAATCAACATAGTAATAGCCATTATACAGAGTTGTAATGGATTGAAATAGCCTGTATAAAAGGCAGATGATTAACAAATGGTTGCTATGTCATCCACCTCACCACAATCACTATGGCTACATGGTGGAACCGACCAAATGAGGAAGAGAAGACGGGCTATGAGTGTCTTCCAAGCACCGGGAGTCCAAGCTCCCACCAGGTGGGCTACAGCTAATGCCAAATAGTGGTTTTCTTTCTTTCTTTCTTTCTTTGTTTGTTTGTTTGTTTTGTTTGTTTGTTTGTTTTGCCTCAGGTGTAAATATAAAACAAATAACCCCTATCATGATGTCAATGTCTTAGCCACTGCCCTTGCTAGTTTATAAGCAAATTCTTCCTCTTACACTTCTAAAAGAGGCATGGGACCCATGAAGTGAGAGAAGGTGAGAAGACAGAAATAGTAGGATGCCCATTAGTCATTGATTGAACCCTTAGGGCCTGGATAGAGGTGGTCAGAAGAAACAGGCAGTGTGATCTCTGGTTCCTTCACCATCAGACCAATGATTCTTTCTGGTGTTTTGAGCAGAAAGCATATTATTGAATAACCAGAAGAAACCATACAACACAATTTATGTCAAGGGGCATACCTGAAGGAATTATTTGGACACTTTCACATAAATTTAGTTATTGGTTGATTAGAAAAAATATGTGAATTTTGGTTCCTATGTTCAAATCCTGACTTTCCAAAGTGGGCTTAGGCAAGTTTTAATTTTACTGAGCCCAAGTTTTCTCACTGGCAAGAAAGAGATTAGAATGATACTGACTTTGTCCTGATTAGGATAATTATTGAGAAAAAATACATAAGGTGCCTCTTGTAAAGATGGATACATCCTAGGTGCTCAAAACAGGCTTGCTAGAATTATTATTATTAGATCAAGGAAAGGTGGGAAGTATGAGGTCCAGAGTTAAGGTGCTTGGGAGGGCAGAGTGAAAAGTGGGGTTGGGAGTAGGCTGGGAGTAGGCTGGGGATAGATTTTCAAAGGCCTTGGAAGTTCTGAAAAGCTTAGTTTTTGGTTAGTAGATATTATGTTCACTTAGATCAGCTTAGATCAGAGATATTATAAAAGAGATTTATAATTTAGAAAACAAATCAGATGTATAGTTATAGGGTAGAGGAAGAGGTGGCTATTCATTGAGATGATGACTCGGTCGGGCAGTGGAACTGGGTATGTGGGGACAGCAGAGTGTACAATTCAAGAACAAAGATGCTGGGCACAGCCAACTTTATTTGTGAAATGAGGAAGTAAAGGCTTACCTCTGTTACCTCTATTAAAAAACAAACAAAAAACAAAGATGATGGCACCAAGCTATCTGAGTTTAAATCATGGCTCTACCATTGATGAACTGTGTGACCCTGGGAAAGTTGCTTAAATCTCTCCACATCTCAGTTTCCTTATTTCTAAAATGGGGGGAGGGACTTCCCTGGTGGTGTAGTGGCTGGGCTTCGGCACTGTCAACGCTGCGACCTGGGTTCGATTCCCAACCAGCGAACTTCCCACATTAAAAAAAAAATGGTGGGGGAGAGTACAATCCTCACAGGGTTGTAAAACGGCAGTGCCTGGTACATGATGAGCATTTTTAGACAAAAATATTGTTTATAAAAAAGTCAGTTTCACTTGACCACAGCCTGGGAGTGCAGGAGGAATGGAAAACAGATCGAAAGCCCCATCTTGGGAAACTAAGTGCATTCTCTTGCCATCAACTGACCTAGGAACACCAGAGGAGGAACAGTTTTGGGAGCTTTCAGGATAAGTCTGGAGCCTGGGAAAAGGTTGGGCATGGAGATATAATTTGCGAAGTGCACTGGGAAGTAATGGGAGTAAATAAGTTCACCCAATGAAATTAGGTAGTTAGAAAAGTGGTATAGAAACACGGGGAACATTTATATTCTTCCGGTGAATTGAGGACTATGATTTGAGTAAGGAGGGCGCTAAAAGACAAGAAGAGAACCAAGAAGCAATATTAGGGTGGTAGAAGCCCAAAGGAAAGAGAATTTTAAGTCTGACAGGGTGGTCCACAGGGTTAAAGGCTAAATAATTCTATGAATTTATTATCATACAATTTACTTCCCAATGGGCTGCATTTCTATTGTCTCTGGTAATGAGATCTTTACCCCATGAATCTCCAGCTGCTTATGATTTTTCAGTCATGTAATGAGTCCCAGACATACGCACACATCAACTGTGCAGCAGAAGGAGAAAGACTCCCATACACACCAGTACACGTGCGCATAGACACACACTGTACAGCCTGACCCGGGAAATAAATGAATTTGACCAGAGAGAACTTCTTGGTCTTAAGTAGAATGCTAATGGTTTTCTGTTAAGTTGAGGAAAATGGGGCTAATAGTTGGCCTGTCCTGCTTTCTAGACCTCACTGCTCCCCCTCAAACTATAGTGCCTCTTAGAAGGCCTTATTTCTGTATTTTGCTCACACACTTTGTGGTGGTCGTACTGAGGTGTGGGCTCCATTAACTCAGCTCAGAGTAATCACTTACGTTCTTTACAGCGTGAAAGACTGGGTTGTAGAGTTCACCTTCCCTTACCCTGGCCTCACTGTGGCATTGGAGGAATCTTGGGTACAACCGGTGGAAACGATCGGCTCATAGTCTCTAAGGCCAACTCTCTGCTTCTGGACAGGACTGCATCTCAGATGCCCAACGAAGAAACCCTTTAGGTTTCTAGATAACAGTCGCTGTTTGATTCCATTTAAGAAAAGGACAGCATGCATTGAGCACCTACTATGGACAGATTCCTGAGCAAATAGCTGAGGATGCCACCCAGGTGCCCGTCTTTCCACTCACAGAAGGAAAACCAGTAATGGGCAGCGTTGGAGAAAAGGGAAGTGGTGTGGGGGTTTGAAGAAGTAGAGTGAATGCAAGGGAATTGCCTCTGTTTTCAGAATGCTAATGATATGAAAAGATTACAAAACGGAAAAGTGATGTACAACCCATGGCATGTTGATGGGTTATCTTTTGGGGTAAAAAAAAAAAAAAAGGAAATTAGAATGTGGGATGAGAAATAATGTTGGCAAGGAGACTTTATCAGAGCAATTAGAAGTGGTGAGTTGAGTAATTAGTTAATTCACTCAACATATACAGCCATTCCTCACTTAACGACCCATCTGTTTAATGACCACTGGGACTAACAACCAGTTCTCCAGCGTGAGGAATCCCCTTTCTCAGTGTGTGTAAGTCTTGGGAATGTCTTTGTGAAGTCGGTTAGTATTCACTACATGAAGTGTTCACCATCGCATGACACGGCATATGTCGTTTATAAGTGTGGTGTCATGTGATAGCGATTGAAAAATACTCACCCTCTAGCACCATGACATCTGCCTTTAAAAGCTCCTCGCTTATCAACCAGTTCACTTAATGACCCAGTCTTAGGAACATATCTAGGTCATTAAGTGAGGAGTGCCTTATTTATCACATACGCACATATGGAAGGAACTCTGGTCGGTGGGGATACCACTGGCCGTGTTGGGCGTGCCAAGGAATTATCAGTATTTCCTGGGAGGGGTCCTGTCCTTCAAAGTGAACAACTTGGGGCAGCAGAGGGTGGAGAAGGGCTACATCTAATTCTGCGTTCACATTCATATAAGGCTTTCCTGACCCTCGCCTGACTGTTTTGCTGATGTATCAAGTATTTTCCTTCTCTCACTTCCACCATTAGGGATGAAAACCAAAAGAGTGAGAATAAATTGTCCATTCCACAAACCATTTGTAGAAATGTTTAGTTAATGGATAGAAAAACGCGCAGTAGTTAAACGTTAATTAATTCCTGCTTTGAGCAGCATATTGGTTGTATGCTGTTTATGAGGGTTGTCTTGTAAGCAGATTCCTATTGCTTTGGCTCAACTGTTGAATTTCCCTAAGACACTTATCCTACATGTTCATTAATTTCAACCAGCTCTGGAGACTAAATTCTTACTGAGGATTGCCACAGAATGCCGCTCAAAGGCAAGGACCGTGGCTGCTCTGTGCTCTAAAAACTGCCCACTAAGGACAGAGGAGCGCTTGCGGGAGCTCCAAAGATAGGATTTGATGAGCATAATGATGATGATGATGATAATGACTGCGTGACGGGGATGGCAATGATGGTGATGACACCATTGGATCTATCCCCTGTTTTGATGCCGCATGAAGATGAGGACTGTCCTTTTCCTTTTCTTTCCAGGTGTTTTAAAGGATTTTTTTTTTTTTTAAACAGAGGCACAAGGAAAGATGTTTGCGGGGAGTTTGTTAGACATCATTCTAGTTCAGAAAGGCAGCTGAGAAGTAAATGGACCAAAGGGACGTCTCTGTCTGCCAGAAAAATGAAGTAAACCCTCATTGTGGGGGAAGCATTTGAAGGTCACCTGGTCTGAGTACAAACCCTGGGTCAGGGTTGTGAGGTCAGCTGGTCGTGTATTTGTTATGTCCCCTTTTCTTCATACGGAATTACGATGACCTAGTTCTCAGGGCTGTAGTGAGGATTCAGCTGGGGAAGGTAGTAAAGCTTTCAAACATTTCTAGTGCGTGGGTTGCCAAGAAATATTTCTCCTCATCTTCCCCATGACCATGAGTTTTCTCATGTATAAAAATGGGCTGGTAATAGGTGCATCAAATGCAATAACATACGTGAGAGCACTTTGTAGAGCAAGGATTCATTATACTCTGGTGGAATATGGGGTGAAAAGGTCCTTTGGAACGTCCTTATAAATCTCTGGGAATTTTTAAGTTTCTGTGACTTTGAATCTAAAACCAATGTCTACATTATCCTGCAGTGGAGAGTGATAGCCATTTCTCTGAATAGTGGGGTCCTTTGAGGGGGGCTGGGGGGAGTTGGAAGGTAGAAACAGGGTGAGGAAATGGAATTGCTCCTTGGAGACTGATCTCTGCCATCCTGGCTGTGGAGGAAATGCTGAGCCCATCTGCAGTCACCTGAGGAGAGAAAGCAAGACATGAGGGCACGACCGAGGAGCTGCCAGGAGTCCGTGAGGCTCTGCAAAGTTCATCTGATCAATGGTAACCAGAACAGGCAGAGAACTGAGCCTCAGCTATGGAGCGGGCAGTCTCTGGGGGACTGTCACTGCCAGACCCACGTGATGCCCTTTGAGGATGGTTTCGAATTGATGACTTCTCTTAATGGCCCATGAAGGTCAATTGCTCAATTCCTAAGCTCCCACACCACCTTTCCCACCTCAAAGTTCCCTGTGCAACTGCCAGGGAGGGGCAGAGAGGCCGGGCTCCCCCAGCGCCCCCGCCCCCGGGAGACAGCTTGTACTTTGGCTCCACCAGCCCCATCAGCATGCATATAACTCCCTGTGTTCCGGGCAAACTTCTTTATTGAAAAACCAAAACATCTTGTCTTTATTTTACATTTTAAACAGGCAAATTAACTTTATTAGTTAAACTACTTTGGGGGAAGAAAGGGTTTTTTACCTTAGATGCCATGACATCATCTCATCTGTCACCTTTTAAAAGCCCGGTGTTTGGAATCAAGCCTCTTGGCAGCCTTGATGGCAGCAGCTTGAAAACGAAAGCGAGAAAGATGGGGGGAAGCCATAAAGGGAACTGACTTTTGGAAATTTAGGGGCATGGCTACAAAGAGTCAGACGGGAGAGCCTGAGCTGGAACAGTCTAGCTCCAGGGTTGCTGCTCCCGGTGTATCCTGTACCACAGCAGATGCCGATGGCAGCAGGAGCATTAGTGGTTATGAGAATAGGGGGCAGGTTTGAAATTGTGCTGGAGGCCCGGGTGCTAAGGAATGACTGTTTCTCTCCTCCCTTTAAGCACTAGGGAGGTTGGCAACATCTAATCTAGGAAGGGGTTAGTGAGCTGCTTTCATTGCCTCTGCAAATGGTTGGTTCTCTCATTATTACTCTGGGGGCTTTACTTTTTGCAAAGTTCATCCAGTACATACTTCTCTTGCCCAAACCCACCGCCACCATGGCTGAGGCTACTATATTTCATTGCTGGGCTCCTACAGCTTTCTGATTGCCCTGCTGACTTGGGTTGGGTTACCCGGGAAGCAGACTAGAGATGGAAATTGCATGCAAAAGGATTACTGAGGAATGCTCAGGGGGTGAGGGCAGCAGGACTGGGCAGAAGAAGTTCATCTGTGATATGGTTGCCACAAGGCATCAGGTGATGCCATGGGGATGGATATATAGCCCATCAGAGCCACCTCTAGTGGAAGCCTTTGTGATGGCATTGATCAGTCATCTGATTCCAGCTGTCCCCAGGGAGGAGCAGAGCCCCTCTCTGGCAGTTTCTTTTTGTCAAGAGCTACTCCCAGAGAGGGTCTTAGCTGTGAGTTGTCAACAGCCAATGCTCCTGGAGCTGGGGGCACATGCTCGGCCCTGAAGGAGCTGCCTGGGATACGTGCAACAACACCCATCACACTGATTTTCACCCAATCCTGAGCTCCCATTTTTTGTATGCGTTTTTCTACTCCAAATTAACTTTGCAAAATGCAATTGGCTATGCTTCTGCCCCGCTTATAAATTCCTCAGGGCCCATAGCACCCAGGTACAGGTTTGGCATCCTTATATGGCTTAGAGAGACTTGAATTCCTATGACTCCACCTAGCTCTCCAGCCTTGTCCATCTCTCGCAGTTGCTCTACACTTCCAGAACAGCAAACGTTGCTTCCTGTCCACACTGTCAGCAATGCGCTCTTCCTTTCTGCTTCGGTTCCTAGTTTTGGGAGCTCCCATTGTGTGGGTCAGAAGAGGAGCCTCATTCTTCTTGGACACCTGACCTAAGCTTGTACAGACTTTGAAACTGGAGTTAGACAAAAGGACAATGAGGGTAAGTTGCTAGCTGTGGTGGCCTCATCACTGAGCAGGTCCAAAAGTGTTTCTGATGGCAGCCTCCTGTGATTTCTTCTGCTTCCTGAGCTTATTTCTTCAGTCTTCCATTTATTATAGTTCAGTGAGTTACCTGACAGCCTTCTCATACTTATCTCGTTTGATATACTTTTGCTTCATTCCTCAGACTTTTGATATCCGCTCATGACTCACTTCATTAGGGAAGCCTTTAATGGCATCCCTAACCCAGTGCAGGTCAATTTCCCCTCATCTCACCAAGTTCTCTTCATTCCGAACACATATGTCTCTGTCATCAAACATTTATGAAAGTGATTATTTGATTAATGTCTGTCTTCCCGACTAGAATTTGAACTTTTTGAGAACAAGACTGGGTCTATTTTTGTCCATGATTTCTTTTTCTGTAGCTCTAGCTACAGGGTTTAAAACTACATATACAAGCACACATTTTGAATTAACAAAAGAATGCCAAAAACCCGTGTCTGTAACTTTTTAAAAAGTGAGACAGTGGTGGACATTGAGGGAGGAAGGCCTGGCGTATTCCCCGGGCAGACCGAGAAGACACCATTTTGGTTCTGCTCCCTCTTCTCTTATTTGTCAGTAATTTCCTGTGTTTCTCTTCTCTTCCTCCCTTAGTCATCTGTCTTAATGGTGTAATTGATTGGTTCTCTTACGTTCTGACCCTTATCACACTTGAAGAGGGCTGAAAATTCCAGCTTCCCATTTTTTGGATCTGACTTTTTCCATTGTTTAGACACGAGTTCGCTTCACTTTCCTCCTCACCCTAAATGAACCTTAAAAAAATAAATTACTGATGAAATCAGCAGACATCTGATGTGTGGAGCCAGATCCCTTCATGGAGGCATTATTAGGGTGCTCCTGAGAGCTACAGTGGCAGAGATATCCTTGCAGAGGAAAGGTCATCAGACGCAGAGAGGCTCCCACTTGTTTCTTTTCTGATTCTCTACCAAACCTCATATTGCCAACCTATGGGTCCAAGACTTCCATGGGAGTCTTGCCAGGAAGCTTGGGTTTGGGCTGGATTGGGGAGCTCTGGGGGCAGAGATAGATGAATGCTCCAATGATGGCTGTCCGGACCACACAGCCACCAGCATATTTGTGGGGAGGTGGAAGGGGGTTGAGTTTCACAATCTGGAGGCCCCTTCAGACCGCATGGCCTGGCTTCAGCCCACATCAGAGTACATGGGATTTGAATGTGTTCTGTCTGCACAGAGCTCCATGTTCTCTCTGGTCCATGGGTTCAAAGCCAAATTAGGAAAAGAATCTCCTACCTTCCTCTCTCAACCTTTCACCTTACCCAAGGTTGGGATACTAACAACCAGAACTAGTCTCTATGATAGCATCAGTCAGCAGAGAGATTACCCACAGGCAAAGGTAGGTATTGCTTAAGGAGATAGCGTTCTCTTATCAGAAACTACTGGTCAAAAAGAAGAGGAGCAAAGGGGGCATCCACTGGGCTCCAGAGCTATTCAAAGAGGTTACACACATTAGGTCTTTGAACTCTCACATTGCCCCTGGAAATAGGTAGAATTATCTCTACTTTACAGATAGAATATTGAAGTGCAGAAGGGGTAGGTAGCTAGCCCACAATCACACACCATTAAAGTGACGGAGCAATGATTAAAATTAAAGATTGACTTATTCAATGTTCGGGCTTTCCTCAGTCCTCTAAACTGTTGTGCTGACAGGGAACTAGGTACCGAGTTGCCCTGTGCTCGAGGAGCTCTCCTCCTGGTGCACACTGCTGCTCACGCACATACTACCAGTCCCTCTCATCTATCACCGTGGCTTGGCATTGATCTGCTGGCACTGCTGCACCCCATATGTCTTAAGATTTCTGTATTTAGAACTTTTTCCTGGGTATCCTATTTTTGATTGGCATGATATCTAAATCAGACAGAATGGTGTTGTGAAAATTGAAGGGGTGTTGCTTAAAAGTTGCAAAATCTAGGATTTGGGTCCCAGCTCTACCATTTACTAGTTCTGTGACTGTGTGCAAGTTACTTTACCTCTGTAAGCTGCATCCTTAAAATGAAGATCCTCATACCTTTGTGGCAGGATTAGCTTTGTAATAACCAAAGGCATGCTTCCTTGTTTTCTTTAAATCAATTTAAATCTGATTCTGAGCTTTTTCCTACCTAGCTCATGGAAAATTTGTTCTCAAATAGCATAGGGGCTTCCCCTGCTAGGATTGTGCAAGATTTATGTGTAGGTGGTGCATGTGGTATGTACAAAATGGGGAGTGAGGTGGAAGGGCTGAGTGAGAATCTCCACACCGGCCAGTTTGTTCTATTCTATGACAAATGTCTGAGAGAAAATAGAGAACAGACGCAGTCACAACAGTAAAGATGAGGAGACAAATAATGTCATAGTTAATACAGTAAATATTATTAGAGGGAAAGAACACAGGGGTAACTAATCTAGTTTGGGGGGCAGGGAGTTGTCCATTAAGCCTGGTACAGAGAACAATGAGGGAGAGTGTCATGAGATGGGACTGGGGAGTTGGGAGGGGCCAGATAGTTAAATGTTAAGGTTCAAAAATATTGAGGTTCAGAAGTGTAGGTGACTAGGCCACAGTCACAACATGAAAGTGGCAGCAGTGATTAAAACTGAAAATTGATTGATTGATTCAGTTGTTCGGCTCAGTCTTATTATTAAGGCTTATGAATGAAGTCTTTCCTCAAAGGATTTATACAAAAGCCTTGTCTAAAAAGAAAATTTGTAAAGTAGAAGAAATGCATCAACTGAGATCTTTTGGTATGACGTGTATATGTGTTTGTTTATTTCTTTAGTGTCCTTGAACGCTTACGTGTCAGACATGTTGCTGTGGGAATCATCTTATTTAAACATCACAGTAATCTAATGAAATAACCGGTATGCACCATTATCCTGCCCAATTTAAAGAGCAGAAAATTAAGGCTTAGTGAGGTCAAGTAATTTGGTCAGAATCACACAGCTTGGAAATTATAAACTCTGATTTAAATCAAAGGATTCCTATTTCAGAGCCCTCACTTTCATCTTCAATTTTCTAACTAGTTGATTGGATAAGTTCCCTTTTAGCAGAGAGCAGTAATTTGAGGTTGTACACATATTGTTAGTTAATGTGTTTTTGTTGTGAGAGAAAGCTAGTTTTGAAAGGCTATCCTAGAAGGAGAAAAGTGTGTGCTTCTAAAAAAAGCAACTATGATATTTGTGTGTGTGTGTGTGTGTGTGTGTGTGTGTGTGCGCGCGTGTGCACGCATGGACGCACATGCATGCCAGGATGAGGTAGGTGATATAGAAGGTTGAGATCATACAATAGAATTTTGCAAACTGAGCTCTACAAAGAGTTCTAGACTGACATGTTAAGAGATGTATTTTGAAAGAAGGATTCTATGGTCAAAATAGTCAAGGAAACATTGGGAAACAAAGTTAAATTTCTTTACTGTGGGACTTCTCTGGTCCTTCAATATGCCAGACAAAATATGACCCTTCAAGAGGGGATTAGTATTTTCTTAAAGGTAATTCATATCAGTACCTACTATTATTTTTTCCTTGGACATCTATTAAGTAACACCATATAGGCAATTGGTTAGAAAATGTTCTAAATCAGAAGTGTTCAACCTTCGGGCTTCCCTGAGCCACACTGGAGGAAGAATCATCTTGGGCCACCCATAAAATACACTAACACTAATGGTAGCTGATGAGCTAAAAAAAAAAAAAAGTCACAAAAAAATCTCATAATGCTTTAAGAATTTGTGTTGGACCATGTTCAAAACCATCCTGGGCCGCAGGTTGGGAATGCCTGTATCTAAACAATCTTTATAATTTTTAATGGGTGAAATTGATTATGGTAATTAGTGTAATTCTATGAATAGCTTTTGATAAATATCCCCTAGAGGGATTCTTTCTTTGAGACACAGGGATTATTTTTTATTGATTCCTATGCTTTAATCGGAAAGAATCTTTATTATTGTCTTAGGACAGCCTGAACCTAAGGCAGAACTCTTGCCCTTCCGGATATATTTGAACATGTGTGGATTATACTGAGATTTAATAAAACCTTCAATATTTTATTACAATGTATGTGTGGGAGTGGGTGAATTTGGCAGAGGAGGTCTCCAGATTAGACATTAAATCCAGGGGCTGGAACCTTTTTTCCCACAACATAAAGACTTTTATGTCAAAAAGATGTATTCATGTTGCAGAGATGAACAGAATGAGAAGTGGTGTGAAAACCTGGACTTTGGAGTTAGCAACAGCAGGGAATGGAAATGCCAACAGACCGAGAGAGAAAGGAGGATTCACTGAATTGTAATTTCCTTTTAAAATCTGTTTGAATGGGCCTCTGCTTTTATCACAATGTTCATCCATTAAGCTTTCCTTTTTTAGCAGTAGGCATTGATTGGTGAAAATGTCTCCTGTTGGAGAACGAGAATTTCATTTGAAGAAAAACATTACATCTCCTCGTTTATGGTATCTTTTTTTTTTTTAATCTAAAACAAGAAATTTCCAATTTGATTTTGTTGGTTTTCATCGGGATTTGTTTTTCAAATTCTTGGACTATTTCCATTGATAGAAACAATTTCTAAGCTTAGGGTTTGGCAGAGAGTTGACTTTTATTTTTGCTCCCCAATAATTGTTTTCTTTAATAGTATCCAATTCAAAACCCAAAACTTCCTTCAGAAAATGAAAATTTGCTAAGGTTTAAATATTCTTCTAAATTTATCTTTAGGAATAATGCCAAATGGAACTAATCTTCATACAATTTCCCCATGTATCAGAAGACAGAACCTTTAGCAAAGCAGAGCAAACTAAACTTAATAAGACTCTTTGAGGTTGGGGGGAAAGAGCGCCATTGACATGTGCTCCCAGTGACTCAAGGTGGCTGCAGTGAGAGGGAGGAAGTGAAAGCTTTAGGAGACACATAATTCCGTGAGTTATATGTAAAGAGTACGATCCAGTTCACGTTGCCTCAATCAGTTATCTTGTGACATCGGAGTTGCCATAATCCCCATTTTATAAGTGGGACAACTGCAGTTCAGAAAGGTTAACTGGTTTTTTCACAGATTGGGGAGTAGAGCTAATACTTAAGCTAGTGATCTCCAGAGAAACAGAACCAATAGGAGGTATATGAGTACGTGTATCTATATGTATTTGTACACATAGTGCCAAAAAAAGTATATACAATTTAAGAAAGAAGAAAACTGTGTTAAAATTGTAATATTCAATATACACTGATAACGAAAGATGAATTCAATTCACGTGTGACTTCTGCAATTGCAAGAGGTCCTCAAAGTGTCCAGACACTTCTGATTACTATGAACTGCTACTTGAGCAACCTTGACCAAAGTGTATCGTTAAACATGCTGTTTCAATTTCTTCCTGAAATACCGCCAGTGTAGCCAGTTTTCTATGGTACACCACATCCTTTAAGGTCTCCAATAGGTAGAAGTCAAGGGGTGTTAAGTTAGGAGAAAGTGGGGGAAACTCAAACAACATTCTCAAATTTCAAATACCACTTCAAATTGGTCTTGTGCTCCTCGAACAATTACTGTGCTTCTGCCATTTTCTTTGTCCTGCCTCTCTCCTGGTGACACTAGCATTCATTGGAGTAATGCCAACTTTTGAGCCAATGTCATACTACACATTGCTACCATAATTCAATTCAACTTTGAAAAGTAATACATAGATAACATCTCTTAAAATGTGTATACTTTCTTTGGCACCCCAGTATATGTATGTATGTATACGGGGGCTGTACAGAAAAAATTCCAGCCACTGTCAATATAATGAGAATGGTTTGTGGCTAGATACTTTCTGGACAGCCCTCTTATAGGTATATATGGATATGTATGTGTGTGTGTGTGTGTGTGTGTGTGTGTGTGTATGTGTGTGTATATATATATATATATATATATATATATATATATATATATGAAGAAAGTAGAGAAAGAGAGGGGAAAGAGAGAGAGACAGAGAGAATTTGATTTAGTGTATGGCATTGGCTCATGTGATTATAAAGGCTGACAATCCCAAGATCTGCGGTCAGCCAGCTGGAGACCCAAGAGAACCAAAGTGCAGTTGAAAGAAGTTGTGACTGAAGACCTAAGAATCAGGGGAGCTAATTAGGAAGTTCCAGTCTGAAAGCAGGCAGGCTTGAGATTCAAGAAGAGCCAAAGTTTTAGTCTGAATCTAAGGGCTGGAAAAAACCAATACCTCAGCTCAAGCAGTCAGGCAGCAGAAGTTCCTTCTTACTCAGTCAGTTTGTTCTGTTCAGGTCTTCAACTGATTGGACGAGCCCCACCCACATTGGGGAGGGCAACCTGCTTTACACAATCCACCTGAAGAAACGTTAATCTCATCCAGAAAGACCCTCACAGACACACTCAGAATAACCAAATATCTGGGCTCTCTGTGAGCCGATCAAGTTGGCACGTAAAATGCACCACCACAGAGAACTTCTGAGTCTAAATTTCATGCTCTGCTTGTTCAATGACAATATTAAACCCCCACTTCCAAATCTGTTTTTGAAGCCGTCATCTGTGGTCTTGTTTATGTCTATATTGCTGTAACAATTTTACCTATTATCATTTGTTATGTTTCTCTATGTGATTCTATTGATCAAGGCTGCCCTCTCATGATATTTATAAACATATTAATACTTTAGAGCTAAATATGGGGAGTGCTACTGGCATTTGATGCTCAGATCCCTGTCCATAAAAGGCTACTCTTTGCCCACCCATGTCCACAGCCCTCTTGTTAGAAAACACAAGTCAATCTCCTTGTTTTACCACAGAAGCAAGCAGAGCACAGAACAATGAGATGATTTTACTAAGCTTCTAAGAACTCATAGCACTAAGACTAAAACCCAGACCTTCTGACTCCCAGGGCAGAGGTCTTTCTTCACAGGAGAGATTCTCTGATGTTACTAGGTGACCCAGGGAGCCAGGAGATAACCCTGGAAATGCAATTAAGAAAAAGAACTGGAAGCAGGTATATCAGTTATCAGATATTTAGTTATCATGTATCTAAATGGCCAGGCTGTCGTTTTATTTTGTACATGGGCCGAGTAAATTCTAGTGTTCATTTTTGTGTTATGTCAGTTGTTAAATATTTCCTCTCTTACCCTTGAGTTAGAGAACCTTACTGAAGAAAAGAAGTGAACAGAGAGACTCTGGCTTGTCATTTGACTTTGTTCTCAACATGGCTACTCCATCTTGTGATGTTTATTCCTCAGTGCACACAGGGAATTTAAAATTCTTCTTCCCTGTTACACTTAATTGCCAAGCAGTAATATACTGCTACCATGTTTCAAAAGGACACCTCACTTGCTGCAGATTTTGTCCCTGCTGTGAGGTTTTCCAGTCTGAGGTGTTCTAGATTAAATTAGGACATTTTGCAGATGTTTTTGAAGTTCTCAAATTGTCCCCGGAATTCCTGTTGCATGACTAATTGTGCATGGATCAGTGATTAGTTCTTACTTTGAAAAAGAATTATTACTTGGCTGAATAGAAAGCAGATTTAATGAGTAGGTTGTTTCTTTCCAGTGTAGAATTCACCCATTATCATCTTTCTCTAAGAATCAGGCTCCCGAATCTTTTTGAAGAACATTGTAAGCTGGCTATTTACTCATATGGTAATTTTAAAAATACAGATTTAGAAATGAGATAGATAATTGAGCTAGAAATTAGGACATAGTAAGTTAAATCTTGACTTTGTCCTTCAACCAAGGAGCAATAATTATTTATACCTCCTATAATAGTGAACTGCTTTTTGGCTGAGGTATGTCTTACTGCTTTCCTACCTTCACAAAGTATGCTTTCATTCCTTTGTTCATACCATTGATAAATAGGCTCTGCTGGATGCAGAAGATTTATCTAAGGTAATTTATCTAAGGTGAGGTGTCAGTCTGTTTGGGGGGTACTGTAATTTTATTAGTAGTATTTTACAATGGCCTAGGTGTCTTCATTTTATTTCTCATTTTGTACAGGAGTCTGAGGGTGACACTGACAGTGACCTAGAGCAGAGGGACCTCTAAAATGATGAAGAAAACAAATAGTCCTTGCTTTCAGGGAGCTGATATTCTGGTATAATAATTGGACATTGAATTAGAGAACTTAGCAGAAGATTATGAGGATTAATGAGAAAGATAATAGTTTAATGCAATGCTTGACTCAAGTGAGTGCACTTATTATATTAATTATTGGGTTAGTTTTTCACATCTATAGTCTAATTGTCTGTCCATCACAACTATGAGTGGCAGCCAGTCTCTCTATGTTCCAAACCACCATCAGTTTTACTTTCAGACTCCTACACAAAATGAGAAAAAGAATGAAGAAACTTAGCCATTGCAAAATACTAATAATAAAATTAATTATTCTCTGAAACAGACTGATACCTTAGCTAGGGAACATCAGATAAATTAACTAAAATTTCAGTGTTTGTTTTTCCATTCAGGAAATAGAAATCATAATGCATATTACCTTCCCCTCCTGCTGGAGCCAGGAGGATGAATGGAGGACTGGATTCCAAGTTTATTAAGCATGTAGGATGTAGCCTTTCTCAATGGGTAACACGCTATGATGACAAGCTGCTATCCTAATAATAACACCAGAGAAGCAGAACAACAGAGAAAATGATGCTGGCTTCATGCTCCATTTGAAATTTGATATGAGTGAGAGTGGGAAGAGGCCATGTACATCAAATGGAAACAAATGGAGTTAATAAGAAAGGACTGAAGAATACCAAAGAATTAGAATTTAATGAGAAAAATAATAGGAGAGATTAAAAGACATTTGAAGTGAAAAGTAGAGTATAATGTAAGCAATTGTGTGAAGTGTGGTGTAATCATAGCAACAAACTTTTAGTCTGCAATGCAGAAAGATGACATTGTTTGAGAAAAAGGTAGGTTTGGGCTCTGCCTACTAGCAACCTGGTGACTTTGGGCAACACTCAGTTTCTCTGCGTTTCAGTTTTCTCATCAGCTCAATGTTAATACTCACTCTGATTCTCAGAAATTGTCTTGCAGACTCAGGAGAACAGAAATAAAAGATAAGAGATATGAAAGGACTTTGAATGAGCTGAATTATGTCCCCGTAAAATTTATACATTGAAGTTCTAACCTCCAGTATATTAGAATGTGACCTTATTTGTAGATAGGACCTTTAAATGGATAATTAAGTTAAAATGGGGTTATTTGGGTGGGCTCTAATGCAATATGACTAGTATTCTTGTAAGAAGAGGAAATTAGGACACAAAGGAACGACCATATAAAGACATAGGGAAAACACGTCCATCTTACAAGACAGGGAGAGAGGCCTCAAAAGAAGCCAACCTGCCAAAGCCTTCAATTCAGACTAGCAGCCTCCATCTGTGAGAAAATACTTTTCTCTTGTTTAAGTCACCCAGTCTGTGATACGTCATATGGCCGCCCTAGCAAATAAATACAGGCTTTGACAAGATAAAGGCCCTATCTGCTCTTTTTGTAGTTTCCCATTGCTATGGACTGAATGTTTGTGTCACCTTCCCATCTCCCAAAATTCGTATGTCCAAGCACGAAGCTTAGTGTGATGGTGTTTGGAGATGATTAGTGTCCTTATTAGAAGAGAAAGAGGGAGTTAGCTCTTCTTCTTTCTCTTTCTATCTGTCATATGAAGATAGAGAAGGCAGCCATCTATAAATCAGGAAGAGAGCCTTCAACAAGAGCCCGACCATGCTAACACCCTGAACTTGGACTTGCAGCCTCTAGAACTGTGAGAAATAAATCTTTGTTGTTTAAGTCCTCCCCCACCCCCGTTCCAGTATTTCATTATAACAACCCAAACTGACTAAGACACCCACGTACACCGAGCACATAGTAAATGCTCAATAACTTGAATGGAGCTATAAATGACACCAGGGAGCATTACCTGATATGCAAATACTACATTCTATTCTACTATGAAGAGGATACTGAAGAAATGCAATTGAGACATTTAGGAGGTATGATCTATTCTACTGAATAACTCAATGTAGAAGGTGAGAAGTCTGAAACTAGTATGACTAGCAGGGTTACAGCTTGGGCAGCTGAGCAGGTGATAGTTCCATTGGCAGAGATGGGAAACACAGGAGGAAGGGTGAGCAGGATTTGGGATAACTGACCAGTTTGATTTATACTGAGTATAACACATGCTCGTCTTCCTGGTCTGCTTTTAATACCTCTTTAATGCTGTCGTCATTTTATGTATCTTTAGTGCCTTAAACAACCACCATTAAATCTTGTGGGTCTCTTTTTCATGAATGGTCTTGGATCCTGCAAACAAACAGTCCCTGAATTGAGAATTCTTCAAAGGCTGTTCTCCTTCCTAAGTACATGGTCCAGGAAAGAATGAGTTGGAGAGGCAAACACGCAGGACAAAAAAGAAACAAGCGTATGGAAAGAGAGTAGGGCACAAATACGACCCTGTAAGCACGTTCCGTTCTAATTTCCAAGAGAAAGCGCAAGGGTACAGATTTCAAGGTTAATGTATGTGAATGTGAGTGGGAAGATGGTGATTTTTGCTAAAAATGCACTTGATGAGAGGAAGAAAAGAATGATCCCTGCTTCTGTCACTTTCTCTGTATTCATAGCCATTTCTCAGTGGACTGTGCCCATGTAAACTGACAGACACCTGTCCAGATGACTTCGCTTGGGGGATGACTGATTTTTTTTGGTCTGGTCCTTGCTGTCCTTGTAGGAATGACAGAACTAGAGACACATTTACCAAATTCTCCCATCAGTTCCCTGAGGCCTATTTCAAAGGCGACAGAAAGGAAATGGTTAAAGGCAGTGTCTGGGTCTGCAGGGTCCTCCTAGGAGGCCTGGCTGACTCAGTGAGGGTGAGCTGCCTTGTTAAGGGAGGAACCATCTACTGCTTTCCTGTTTGTTTCTAGAAGCCATATTAAGGCTTTTGGTGCCAGTTAGCAACTACTACTGATCAGGTCTTCAGCTGAAATGCTCAGCAGCAGCTACTGAGAAGAATCAGCTTGCGTTTGAAGAAATGTTTCCACTCTTTCTGCGCCTCAAGAGAGCAGATCAGTAGCTCATTAGCATACAGAAGCCATGGGAAAACGCCTTTTATTGAGAATAGTGTTTTATCACTGGGATGATTGATAGAGAGATATACAAAAGGGCTCTTCAAAAATCTCCCTGCAACAGAAGCCCTGGCCTTCCCTGGCCTCCGCGCCCCTCCCTCACCCCCAGCTGTTGTTTGTAGGTGGTTGGTTTCCCTGCTTGGTTGTGGCTGCTGCTTCAAAAGCACAGGGACTGCACAGTGTTTGGTTTTGTCTTGTTTAGTTTTGAGCTGACTGGGATTTTTGAAGCCCACTAGCCTTTGGGGAACTCGGTGGCCCGGGGCAACTGTGAGATATAAGAAACGTATCAGAAAGGAAACAAGCCACATTTTCTTGTGTGCCTTCTTTTGCCCATCCTTTCTGCTGAACAAAAGGCACTGAATCTCTGGTTTTCTGCAGAGGGGGCTGGGGAAAAGATATAAAAGGGGAAAGAATGGAAGAGCACTCACAGCCCCTGACCCCCCAAAGGAAGGTGCCTCCTACACACTCAGGCCCCTGCAAGCCTATGCAGGAAGAGAGCCCCCTTCCAGGCTGAGGGCGAGACAGACGTCCAAGTGAGGGGGAGCTGTTTCCTAGGCTCCTGCTTCCTCTGTGCCGCGGCCCTTAATGGTGTTAACCGCCAGGCACAGCTGTTGGATTCCAAAACTTGCTGATCCACACCATTTCTGCTGAGTTCCAACAATTGTTCTGGGCTCGTAAAGGACATTTGAATATATTGTCCTAATTCCGACTGGCACTGGAGAGTAGGATGCGGACCTCCCCGAATTCAGAAATGCTATTCGGAAATAGCGTGTGTCCAAGGGGAGAGACGGTAGGCGGAATAGTTCCCGCCCCTTCCCGCCCCTTCCCGCCCCTTCGCGGCCTGCGAAGGCTGGGCTGAATGTTTACAGACCCGTTTCCCACTCCCATCTTCCTTCCCGGGAGACCGCGGCGTTAAAACTCGATTGCCGCATGACGGTATTTCGGAGAGGTCCGACCGAATGGACGCAAACAGCACAGAAACGCACACACATAGAATTTCTAGCTAAAAAGCTAGTCTATTGAAAACGTAACGTCAAATTGGTAGTTCCTTGTTGCCACCCGGGACAAACACGACGGCATTCGTTACACATTTCTGGACGTCATTATAATTTCTCCTAACGCAATCCGGCATCAATAGAAGATATTAAAGGTATCGTTTGTACCACATCCTGCGCCGGCGCACACCCAGGGCTTAAACCTGTTTGACCGAAGCCCCTTGTCTTCCAAAGTTGTGAAAGCCGCAGTCCTTTCTGCGAGGGTCCTTGAGGTTCGTTTTCCCCATTAGGACCACACAACCACGAGCCAGACTTTGCTTCCCCCTGGAGGGCCTGTGGTCTGCACGCAGAGCCTTGTGGAGGGCAAGACGGGCCCAAGGCGCCCGCACTCCGCCGGCCCCGCCCCGGCACGAACCGTGCGGATAGTTCAGGCGTGTAACCCGGCGTCTGGGCGGCCCCTGGGTGAGTATGTTAGGGTGGCCCCCGAGTGCCTCTGCTTCAGGGCTTTGGAGGGTGAACGCTGTGGTTGCAGAGTGGTACGATGCCTTTTTTAAACAAACATTTTAAGGTTGCTTTTGGAAATGGCGCCAAGGATTTGTGATTTCATCACAAAGTAATGAAGCTTAAAAGGTGTTACTCTACGGAGTTGCAGCCTCTTCGCAAGCAAAGTGCTGGGCTTTCTGAGCTCTTGTTAAGAGGAGTAACAATGATTTCTAGTTAGGAAGTGCTTGAACTTTCACCAGAATAATTAATTGTTACTGTAAGGTAATAAATAAGTAGAAGGTGATATGCTTGATCTGCCTCATTTGCTCTCTGAATGGATTTTTGTTTTGTTTTGGTGGGGAGAAAAGAGGCAGATTAGGAGGGAGGACACCCCCAAATCAGAATTTATTTATATATTCTTACATGTTTAAACTTCAGTCATCTTTAAAGTACTCTTAGTTTGGTGCAGTACACCTATCAAAATGCTTTTTCCACTGCTCAGGACAATTTTTGAACTCATCAATTTTGATGCCTTGTAGTGCTTCTGCCAGTTTTTGTTTCACCTCTTCCACATTGGCAAAATGTTTCCCTTTGGGGACTTGTTTTTTTTTTTTTTTTTTTTTTTATCCAGGAAAACAAACAAACAAAAATCACTTGGGGCAGGATCAGGTGAATAGGGAGGGTGGGGCACGGGGGTCATGCCGTGTTTGGTCAAAAACTTGTGGACACAGCGCGGTGTGGGCAGGTGCGTTGTCATGCTGCACATTGTTTGTGTAAATCACCCATCACAAAATGAGAAAACACATTGAAAAAGTCTAAAAAAACCTCACTGAAGCTGAACACAGTCTCTCACACAACACCAGCTGGTACACGGGTGCAGATGGGCTCCTAGGACACTCACCTAGTGGGGGGAACCCTCTACTAGAAGGTATCTGCCCTTCAAAAGATAATCCCAGGTTTTTTTGGATCCCCCCTCATATTTTCCCCCCCTAACAACTGTCATATATATAAAATGTGGGGGGACTAACTTATATGTTATCTGTTTTTGTTAAATTATGATTCACTTTTCCTAAATATAAGGGGACTAGGGTAAGGCAAGAAAGGCACCTACAGCACACAATTTAAGGAGATACTCACTGTTAGGGCCATGCAAGTCCCAGTCCTGCTCCTAAACATAAGGATCCACTTTTCAGAAGCAACACAGAACACCTCCACTCTCAGCCTTGGACAGAGTAAAATCTTTGTCTGCCACTTGATTTTTAACAAAGCCCTGATGAGAGAAGCGATATTTAAGAAGCACCATTCAAAGGCCCTGCTGCTCACATATTCCTCTAGATACTCCAGTTCTATTGAATCCAGTTATTCTGAGAACAATACACAGTTGAACTCTTTTTACCTTAGCTGCTTTCAGAATTATATCTTACTGAGTTTTCTTTTAATGGTGTTTCCTTTTATCAGAAAATAATATTTTTAAAAAGTCAAATCAAATCCATAACTATATCTATTGAATAAATCTTGCTTAGGACTTTTCCTCTAGAGTAGTCAGTGCTTCCTAAATTAATTCTTATAGAATTTAGTGCATTGGTTCTCAAGTGGTGATTCCTTGGGGGTATGTGCTGGGCTGTTCAGGTATAATTAAAATATAATCAGTAATGCTGAAAAAAACCTGGTGATCGCTGAGGGTGTGGCTATGAACCCTTTCCCCAAACCGCTCTTCTACCAATCATTATGCACAGTTTCAGAACAATCCATTTGTGACATTTCTAGAATGTCCCCAAATGTATAAGTACACCTGTAGCCAGACTGATCAGTTTAGTTATTGACTGAGTAAAAGTAAGTGTTTAATCGTGATTCTTTTCAGTTTTTTTATTTAATACTTAAGTACATGGTCATTATTGTCAATATTTAACTGTTAAGAATATTGTAAAATTAAATCTGTAGTTTGTACTTTTAATGTAGTAATTTTTCTTTCCTAAGTTAGTACCTCACTTTCACTATTTTACCTTAAGGTAAACAATGAACAGAAATGTATTATTTAAAAACAGCTGCTTTAAAAACAAGGGGTACAATTTATAGAAGTGGGCTTAGAAGGGGTACACAAATGGAAAAGGGTTGGGAACCACTGAGTTGGTGCTAGGAAAAGTTTTACCTCCCTTGCAGAAAGGTTATGAATCACCTTGTGATGGCTAATTTAACGTGTCAACTTGCCCGGGTTGTGAGGTGCCCAGACATTTGATTAAACATTATTCCGGTGTGTCTGTAAGTCTGTATCAGGGTGACAGTAACATTTGAGTTGGTTGTCAGTAAAGCAGATTGCCCTCCCCAATGTGTGCGGGCCTCATGCAATCTGCTGAAGGCTTGAACAGAACAAAACCTGAGCAAGAGAGAATTCACTGTGCCTTAGTTATTGTCTTTGAGCTGGGATATCAGTCTTCTGCTTTCCCTCTCAGGCTGGAATATACACCATTGGTTCTCTTGGTTCTCAAGCCTTTGGACTGCAGGTCCTGGGACTCCTTAGTCTCCATAATCACATGATCCAATTAATAACAATAAATCTCTTCCTTTATGTATATATCCTATTGGTTCTGTTTCTCTGAAGAAAACTGTGTAACACACACCTTTTCTGAAAATTAATGTTATGTACTTTCCTACATCCTCTTCTTACTGTGGTGTTCAAGATGCACAGATCTAAATCTGAATTATATCTCTCACATCTGTGTTAACCAGTTTGTGTCTTAGTCTATTTGGGCTGCTATAGCAAACATATCATAAACTGCAATGCTTATTAACAGTAAACATTTACTTCTCATACTTCTGGAGGCTGGGAACATCAAGGCACTGGCAGATTCACTATCTGGTGAGAACTGGCTTCTTAGACAGCTGCTTTTTTGCTGTAACCTCAAATGGGATGAAAAAGTAGGGATGAGAATGCTTTCTGAGGCCTCTTTTATGAGGTCACTCATCCCACTTATGAGGGATCTCCCCTCATGACCTAATCACCGCCAAAGGCCCCCACTCCTAATACCATCACTTTGAGGGGTGGGTATCAACATATGGATTTAGGGGGGACACATTCAGTCATAGCAGTCTGCTTTTCTCTCCTACTTTCTTTTTTTAACCTTGGAATTAGATTTCTACTTTTATTCATATCTTTTTTTAGCCACAATTGTCCAGTTTACTTTATATTTGAACACATAAAAATACTTAGTATTTGTGAATGCTTACCATATGACAAGTATCTTCTAAGCACTTACTGTAGATTATTCTATTTAATCCTTTCAAAAACCCTACCAATTTATTATTTTTATTTTACAAAAACACTGAGGTGTAGAGTTGTTAAATAATTTGCCTGTGCTCATGTCACTAGTAATAATATAGCCACAATTTGAACTCTGACAATCTTACTCCCAAGTCAGTGTTTTTAGCCAATATCCATGTCATCTTTGTTTGAATGCATTAATATAACCATTATATTTTTATGTTTTTATATAAATCATTTCAAATACTTTGAGGAGAGAGAGAGAGCCATGTATGCTTTATTTTGATTTTTCTTCTGTCCCAAATTTATACTTGAACTATTAATACAAGGACTGTTTCACTCCTTAATATCCCTCTGCTATATGCTTTTTTTCCAATGAACTTTTCATTTTGAACAAATTAAAGCTTACAGAAGAGTTGTAAAAATAATGCAATGAACCCTTGGATACGTTTCACCTAGATTCATCAGTTGATTAAATTTTTGCTATATTTGCTTTATCGCTTTTATTGACATCTATATTATTATAATAATTATTATTATTGTTTTCTAAGCTATTTAAAAGTAAGTTATAGACCTCTTAATGCTTCACCATTGAATACATCAACATGTATCATGGAAGAACAAAGATATCCTCTTATACTATGTATTTCAAGTTCAAGTAATTTGAAATCCGTACAGCGCTATTCATATTTCACCAATTATCCCAATATTCTTTATAGTATTTGTATCTCTCTTTTTTCTTTCTGCCTTCTTTTCCTCTACCCTCCCTTCTTTCTTTCTTCCTTTTCACCTTCCTTTAGTCTCTCTTTCTCTTCCCCCTCCCCCTTTTCCCCTCCCCTCCCCAGCCCTCTCACCCACCCCCACTCTCTCTCTTCTCCAGAATCTGGGCCAGGATCATGTCTTGCATTTAATCTTTTGTTTTGTTTTGTTTTTTTGTTTTGTTTTTGTTTTTTGTATGTGGGTAGTTCCCTGGCTGGGAATCGAACCCAGGCTGCAGCGTTGACAGTGCCAAAGCCTTAAGCCACTACACCACCAGGGAGCTCATGTTTTGCATTTAGTTGTTGTGCCTTGCTATGTGCTGTGAGCATTAAATGTGCTCAAACATTCACTGTCTCTTCCAGCTAAGCCGACTTTCACGTTCTGAGCCTCTTCTACTTCCTCTCCTTGCTTCCCAGTGTTTTACAAATATTTCTCAAGGAAGCATGGGCTTCAGGTATTCAGAAACTTCCCGGCTTCTTCCTGAAGAAGGGTTCACTTTTCCTATTTGGTTTCCTAAAGTAGCTGCATCCCTTTACTTCCAAACAGTTAGAATCTATCAGAAAAACCTGCATCAAAAAGTCAGTTACATTTTTTCTTTTTACCTTTCATCAGAAAAATTTCTGAACTTTATTACGGATGAAATTTGATTGGTGTTGCCCAAAAGCTATATAAGATCGACAAAGCCAAAGGCAGATGAGTATCATTTGAAGAGCAAGTATGGTGCTGAGTAGGAGTGTTTCAGAGTGTGAAGTATGTCACACTTTGGAGGGAATCTTAATAAAATCACCAACTCAGCACATCTCTGTGTCAAATATAACTGTATATGAAACAACATTATCTTTTAATTTTAAAGTCGTTAAGACAAAAGCAAAAAAAGATTCCCAAAGTGAAAAACAAGGCCATTTTTGTAATTTCCTAGAACATGTATTCCAGGGCTTCTTCAGAGCACTGTTCATGTTTAAACCCATTGAGTTAGACATGGATGTAAAGCAAGAATTAAACAATCCACTTTCCATACTCCTTCCCGAGGAAGCAATATTTTCAATCCATATAAGATTATTATGATGCTTAAGAGGATTTTGTCCATTGTTGGACAATGTAATTTAAGTAGTTTTTATTTTTTAAAAAAATTCTCTCCATCAGTTAGTTGAATATTTTAACACTCTAATTTTAAGGCACTCTCCCTCCACCCCTGCTCTTCATGTCAAATACTTAATGATCTATAAATATTTAGAAAGTTCTAATGGAGCATGCTATTAAAAGCAAACCTATAAGAAAGTCTGGTATGATTTGAATAATCTCCCCTAATTTATCTCTTTGTAAGTTTGAATACATGAATATTTAATTTTCTTAAATGGAGTTTTATCCTCACCCATCATTTTATTATATTCCTCCACCCCACTTACAAGCTGGTAGGGAGAGAGAGGTGCAAATCCTATTAGCTTCTGGGTAGGTTAGAGGCCAGGAGGTGCTGGCTGACAGTACTGATAGAATTTAGGAAGAGTGGGGATGATCTTTTGTGAAAATAGTATCGTTGCTTAGGGAGTTTCAAACAATGACTGATAATACACCCAATCCAGTTAACTGTTCCTGAGCTTTCAGTATTTGTTCTTCAGTCAGGGTTAGAGGGCATATTCGTCTGTGTGTTTGTAGCCATAGTGAGGTCCACAGGAAAAGGCGACCATCTGGGAATTAGGAGGCCCTGGCTTCTGCCTGTCCTTTGTCATTTTCAGGCTTCGTGACCCTGAGCCAGAAGTTTCATCTGTCTGAAACTCAATCCTCATCTTCAAAGTGATGGGCTGGTTCACCTCTGGATTTCTTTCCATGTTGCTTCTTCTTTTTTTTTTTTTTTTTTGGTATGTGGGTAGCTCTCTAGATGGGAGTCGAACCCAGGCCGCAGCACTGATAGCACCGGAGCCTTAAGCCACTACACCACCAGGGAACTCCCCTTGATTTGTTTCCAGCAGTAACACAATGTTGTGACATCTAAGGACATCAGATGGAAGCACGGTACTGTTCATTGACATGTCTCAGTTGCTGTTCGTACATACTCAAGCAATACCTTTATGTTTGCTGTTGATTTACCTTTATTTCTCCAGTGGTTTGCCGGTGCTCTCCTGGATATGAATCGAGGTAGGTTTTTCAAATTATAGGTATAAGAGAAGAGTAGAGCATAATGCAGATATGTAGAGCTTGGATTAAATGTTTTCATAAAAATTTTAAGTAAAAAAAATAACTTAAGGGGATGCCTTCATTCAAAATAGTTTTTCTGTAGAACTGTATTTTCTTCAAATTGTATCTCAATTTATTGACCTTCTAAATTAGGGGATTGATCTGGGCTGACAAATAGGCCTTATCTGAAGCACTGACTCGAAGGTTCAGCAGGAAAGAATGCTTGACATGGTTAATACTTAATATCTACCGTGGGTGAGAGAAGCAAGCACTCAGTGCTGTCCATTTCTTCAACTTGGAGCAGATCGTCATTAAGAGTCCTTCCGAAATATAGTCCTCCTCCACGGTCCCCTGTCTCATTGAATGGCATTATTTATCCAGCTGCTCAGCCCACTACCTGAGGAATCATCCTTGACACCTTCCCTTCTCTCAGCCTCCCATTAGCAATTCATCAGCAAGCTTTGTCTGTCTGCCTCCTAAATAGTTCACTGCCAGCCTCCCCATCTAAGCCACCACCATCCCTCGCTTGAACCGTGGCCTTCCTCTACGTAGTAATGCATTACCCAATAGGTAGACGGAGCGTGTGCTTACAGTATCAGCAACTTGGAGCACATTCTTTCCCATTACCCACATAAACATACAGAAGGGAGTGGAAAAAGGGGGGGCAAAAAGTTTAATATCACCAGCCATTTACATTTGGATCATTTAAAGGTTTAAAAAATTATGTTATATGATTGCTTTTATTTTGCGTTATAGCACAGTGTGTGTGTGTGTGTGTGTGCGTGTGTGTGTGTGTGCGTGTGTGTGTGTGTGTGTGTGTGTGTGTGTGTGTTTGGTAGAGAATCAGTTGAGGAACATATTGTTTTAGAAAATAGAGTCTCTAAAGACCTGATTCTGGCCCTGTTTCTAATCCATTCTTTGTAGCATAGCAGAATAATCTTTTAAAAGCAAGATTTGATCTTATCATTTCCTGCTTCCCACTCCTCTTAGGATAAAGCCTGATCTCCTTATTATAGCTGCATATACTCTGGTTCCTCCCTACTTCTTACGTGCCTTCACGTTTTTCCAGTGGTTCCCAACCTTCCTAGTGCCGCGACCCTTTAATACAGTTCCTCATGTTGTGGTGACCCCCATAAAATTATTGGTAGCTGCTCTCTACACATGTGTGACTGGTCTGCGTAAAAATGTGTTTTCTGATGGTCTTAGGCGACCCCTGTGAAAGGGTCATTCGACCCCCAAAGGGGTCGGGACCCACAGGTTGAGAACCGCTGTATTTTTCTCTCTCTTTTGGGTCCAGTCATATTAGTCTTTGTCACCTCCCCCCAAAGACCTGTACAATAACTTATTCCTCTCCTTGTCAAGGTGTTCTGCCTCTCTCCCTTTAGCTTTTTATTCTGTGACTCATACTTTGATCTCGACTCAAGCATCTGACACTTGAAGATACCTCTCCAACATGTCAGATGAGATCAGAAGCTGCTATATTTCCCTTCACGTCACAGACTTTAGTTGCACAGTTGTGTGATCATTTAACTTGTGTGTGTCTCCTGCACTAGAGAGGAAGCTCTTTGTTCACTGTTATTTCAAGTGTCCCAGCTTACTACATGACTTGATACACACTGATGGAATAATTCCATGCAATCTAGGGTCCCTTAGTAAAGCAATAGAGTAGAAACATCTAAACAAGTTAAAGCCTTGCTCTTAATAATCAGTCTTTGGTTATGTACAAGTTTAACAGTTAGTTGGTGAAATACCTTAGGTTTTTGGAAGTTCTTCATTACAAATTACCTGAAGTGTTTCTAACAAACTTTGCATGGCCAAACAGAACTCTTGATATCCTCCCCCTCCCCATTAAATAATATACTCCTCTCTCAGCAATCTATCAATTTATCAGCAGGGCATATTGTCTCTATCTTAAAAATACATCTGGAATCTGACTCTTCTCACCTCCCCTGCTATCATGTCATTTGTGGCCACAAATGTCTCTCACCTGTACAACTTCAGTAAGCTCCTGTCTCTGTTCCTATCTCTGGTGTTTGTTCCCTCAGTCTGGTCTCCACAGAGTGGTCAAAGTCATTTTTCAAAAATATATGTATTAGATCATATCATGTTCTTACTCAAACTTCCCTTTGCTTTCTTGGCTTTATTTTACCTTTTATATAAAATACCATTCTTTAGCATTGCTTCTTGCCTTCAACTTTACTGGCATTTCTTTCTACTCCCCTCCCTTCTCTTGATAATTTCCAGCCATAATGGCTTCCTTGCAATTTTTCAGGAATGCAATATTTAGTCTAACTTTTGGGCATTCATGTTTACTGTCCCTGTGCCTGAAAGTCTGTTCCCTATCTCATACATGCAGCTCCTTCTCACCATTCAGGTCACAGCTGAAAGACCATGCTCTCAAAAGACCTTGCCTGATCACCCAATCTAAAAGAGTCCCCTCCACCCCTACCATCATTCTCCATCCTCGTACAACTAGCTTTGTTTTCTACATAGCCTTTATCACCATCTAAAATTATTTTATGAATTTATGATCTGCTTTTCTTTTTACTGTCTTCTGCACTGACATATAATGTTCAAGAGAGAAAAATTCTTTGTTACCTTACTTCTTTTTTTTTTTAAATCTAGCTGCCCAAAGAATGCCTGACACATGGTAATTTCTCATTGTTGCTGAATGAGTGACTGAGTAGAAATTCACTTTGTAATAGATTGGTGCTGGGGAAAGACTGAAACACAATGAAAGTGTGTCTTGAAAAATCATTTAGAAAGACTGTAGTTCTGTGATTGTGTTTATACTTTCCCAGCCTTAGGCCTCTATACTATAGAGAATTGTGCTCATAGCTTTACCTTGGAGCATAATCAATCAAATGACTATTTTTGAGGAGTAAAATTTCATGATGGATTGCATGATTTGCATAATTGTTACCTTTAGTACTTGATTTTTTTCCAAGAGAGCATTTTGTTAAAATAAGTAACTAGACATTGGTTTTCCTGGCACCGGTCAATTAGCTGATTACTTACAGCACATTGCATTTGTTTTCCTGAGTTTCATTCCCGATACTTTCAATCTAAAGTCACATTTTCTTGTTACTTTATGGAAGGGTGCAGGAAACCCCCATTCTCATCAAGCACTGGATTCCTAGACACCGCAAATTGCCTTGGATGGCACTCTCAGGGGTGCCATCTTCCAACTTCATGCTGACTGGTACAGGTTTACCCACTAGGTGGCGCACCGAAGATGGTGAGGCCAAATGCAGGCCAATTTACTGCGGTGCCTTGAGTTTGTGGGGGAGTCAAGGAAAATCTTGAAATGAATGTATGAAAGTCAAGGGCTGGTGAAGTGCCCTCATTTTTAAAAGGGATATATGTGAAATGTAAATCACCAAAATGTAATATTGGATAACCACTTGCATTTCTTCAGAATAACCAATGCCAAATTAAAAAATCATTATACAGCAATTTAGCAATAATTGTACAGATTGTCAGTTGCTTACCATGCTCTGGGCTGCAGTTATATTAAAATTTTTTTAATGAACAGTTTGTTATATTATCATATACCTCTTTGTTACTGAGGAGGGCAAATCTAGTTAAATATGATTCATTTAGTTAAACTAAGACAAAATGAGAATTTTCATTTTGTTTTTTCAAAGTAATAAATATATTTGGTAATATTTCAAATAGTACATATGGGCTTATAATAAACTAATAAATATATATGGTAATATATCAAATGTCCATGAGGGATTACAACAAATAACAACAGTTCTTCCTATCCCCAGTCAGATTTCCCAGAGATAATTAAAAAAATTTTTTTATAAACTCATCATTTAAGTATCAAAAGCATGAAATAGTTTTGCCTAGAAAATAGACATGATCTTTCCAAGAAGGTAAATATGCAGTGATAATGGGGTATGGGTATGATTCTGTACACTTGTTTCAAATGGAATAAAGTCATAGACATCTGTTAAAAATCCACTTTAAATTATATAAAAAATGTCTGTGCTTTTGGAAGCCCTTTCTTATAAATAATTCTACCAGTGGAAGAGAGTGGGGAAAGAGAGAAAGAGAATGAATGAAAGCAAAATCAGGGAACAGCCGATGATGGGGAAATGAATGGAGAAGACCATGGTGGTAGTCCTCAAACTTCTCTGTCTGTTACCTCTGGTTGGTTAATTCCTTAATACGAGACACTTAGGCCACCCAAAACTGATCAAAACTGCTTTGAGAGCAAGGTCATTCAGAAAGCTCCTGATGGTTTTCTAGATTACCAATGAGGTCGTGGTATAGTAAGGCATTACCTTGCCTGAATGTCTGCCATTCTTACCGGTTGTATTTGCTACTGTGAACCATTTCTGAAGCATTCCATTTTCTCCATTGACCACTTGTGGGCCAAATTATCCTGGATAGATAGGCTAGTCTTGGTTTGGGGACAAAATTATGTCTGTGAGAATATAAAACCTCCTATGATGCCTTTCTGGGAAGAAGATCTTGGCTATCCCCTTAGAGGATAGCCTCTATTTCTTACATCTCCCCAAACCCCTATTTTCTATAATCCACAGCTTGGGCAAGGCCCACAGCATGGGGTCAGGGATAGGCCCACATCTTCCCAGTTCTTCCTTGCTGATACTTCTAAGGAGCTCATCTCTACATACTAGTCTCATTGATGGCACACTTAATTTCTGTGAGTTCACTCTCCTAGGTCACGTATCTTAAAATTCTGGGATGCCTTATTCTATCCATTTATTCTCTACTTAGATCCAAGCTGTAGAATGAGGATTATTTACCAGAAATGGAATTTTCATCAGTTTTATGGTGATTATTTGTGCAATAAGAAATTCTTTTGCTCTATACTCATGAAGACCTGGCAGGACTCTCCTAGCTATGCTCTGGATTCTCCTTAAGAATTTCTCATAGTCACAACCCAAGATGGTGACTTTGCTGGTGCCTCCCTAACCGTGCTCTGCCTCTCTGCCTTGAGAACATCTCTCCACTTTTTGATATTGAGACATTTCAGCATCTTTTTTTAGCTTGCACTGTTTTCTTAATTATTCCAGCCATTAGAGTGGAGTTTTAGGGACCAGCTTTCATTCAAATTGACCAGGAATGTGGTATGGGAGATCAAGCGTGTATCAATCCAAGGCTCCCTGTAGTCTGATCCCAGTGAGTACGTTAGTCTCTAACATAGTCACACACACAGAGTGCTTCAAACATCATGACCCAAGCAAAATTGTATTTTATACTACAATCATGTAGACAGATATACTCCCACATGTACAACCTATAACTGAAAAATTTATAAAATAATACTTCCTGTAGTATCTATTTAAAGTAAAACACCACAGAGTTAATTTAAATCTAAGCATTTATTAATGTAGAGAAATTCTTAAAAATACAAAACAAAATCAACACCAAAAAAAAGGTGGCTGACACCCTCCAAATTGATTTTCTGACCCATTAATGGGTTAGAAGTATCAGTCTTAATTCTGTAAGGATAACTAACAATAATAGTGCCATCGTCACCGGTAACGTTGCTCAAAGGCTTGGTCTGAGCAGGCCATGAATGTTCCATTCCTATTTCTTCAGTCTTCCTCCTCCTCTCTTTCTCACATTCAGGATGACGTGCTTACAGCTCCCTCCTTTCCAAGCAGACACACCTTCACAACAACCTTGGCTTTGTACAGTCCACTCTCGGTAGGAAAGAGGAAAGTTACAACCTCATTAAATCTCCTCTGAACCCACGTTCCTTTTCCTCTTTCAAGCATCTCTTCCCTGGAGTAAGATGGATTCACTTATTTATTTAACAAATACATACTAACAACTTTCTGTTTCCAAGCATCCTGATGATAAATGAGATAGATATCAGCTCTCAGGAGAATTACAATGCAGCTGAGAAGACAGATGGTTAACAGGTGTTAACAGTAAGGTATGATGAGCACTAGAGCAGGAGAAATACAGTGTCAGAAGCAGGTCCTATCAAAAACATAGTCCAGATGTGAGAGAAGATACCCTGAAGGAGTAATTTTTTAGCTGGGCCCTGGAGAAGCATGATACAGAAAGTGTTCAACAAGGGGCAGATGGTTCTAAATAAGGAAGCAGCGTACCAGAAGTCTCAGGTGAGAGAGAGCCTGAATGAGGTTTTGACATACGCAGGAGCCACATTATGCTTGGCCGTCCTTAAACTGGGTTAAGAAGACTGAAATGTCTTTAGGGCCCATAAGAGTGGATATCCATTAAAATATTTTAAATGGGGAAGTGACATAATTGTTTTTATGTTTTAGAAAACTCATTCTAGCCTTAGGTTGGGAGTGACTTGGTCAGGATGTAGTGGTTGATGGTTTTGAGGGTGAAAGGGAGGAAGCAAGAACAAACTTCCAATCTTTACATGTGGGTTGATGGTAATGGCATTTAGTGCAATAGGAAGCACCAGAGAAGGCACAGATTTGAGAGAAAGGTAATGATTTAAATTTTGAACATGAGTTTGAGGAGGCTACAAGGCTCCTAAATTGAGATGTCCAGAGGCATTTGGGTATAGGAGCTGGCAAAGTGCCAGATAGTAGATATTTTACACTTTGAGGGCCAGGCAGTCCTGTTGTTGCTACTCAACTCTAACATTGCAGTGTGAAAGTAACCATTGACAATATCTAAATAAATGAAAATGGCTATGTTCCAATAAAGTTTTATTTATAAAAATAAGTGGATTGCTGGGTTAGTCCCTTATTGACTCCTTAGCTAGGAAAATGGAACTGCAGGATTAAGAACTATCAGTATATAAATGCAGTGACCTTGGTTTAAAGAGATCTTTTTTTTGATAATTTCTATAAACTTCCAAATTTTTCTGAAGAACCTCTTCTGAGAATTAAAAGCTAAAAATTAAAATTTCCAGAGAAATATGATTTAATAGGAAACAAAATACATTGTGTCCAGAGGAAATTGCATAATTTATTTATTGATTTTTTTATTTTTGGTCATTTTAAATACATTACACCGCAAAAAACAATACCCTAAATCCCAAGTCAGGGGCGAGGGAGATGTTGTTGGATGGAAAATGTGCAAAGCAAAGAGAGGTGGGGGAGTCCCACTATGTGGGGCAGTGTGTCACTGAAGCAAAAAGAGAAGGGTCTGGAGAAAAGAGGAGTCACACCTCAGTTCACTCCCCACGATGCCAAATCCCTCAGGCTCACAGAAGGTTGTCGTTGGCGAAGCTGGTTTGCCTTGTCAAGTCAATAAAGCTATGAACAGCTAAATTGCCTTCCTCCGCTTGGGAAGGGGCTGAGTGTACATCCCTTGGGGAAGAGTTGATCTTTTAGAAGTCATTTCCCCCCATCTTTCTGTCTACCCTCAAATAAATCACTATCTTCTTGACTCTTAAATCATTCTTCTTATCTGAAAATGCTCTGTCTTGGACCAAAATGGTGAAACAAATTCTCCCTATTCCGGAGGTACTTGAGTAGTGTGTCACACTCAGGATGCCTGCCTCCACTTTGGGATTGTCAATGTTTGGCATCAGTAAGGTCTCAGACAGCTTCCCCACAGCCCCCGCCCCCCTTGTTTTTTTCTTAGAAGCTCAAGGAACTAATTTAGTCTCCCAGGATTTGCTGGGCCTCTTGGAATCTTTGTTTTCCTCTTGAGAACAGCAAAGCACAGGTTGGTCAAGTAATGCTTGGTCTGTCATCCAGCAAGTCAGCCACGGACTTGGAAGAGAACTGAGATGCATGTCTCGGACTCTTTGCTCTAGGACGGCGTGATTTTCACACTGTGGCACCCAGATTTGGCTCAGGTGTCTTCAAGGCGCACAGCGTCCAAAGGGAAGACTGAATGGGGTTGTGACTCTCCCAAACTCTCACAGACGCCAACAAGAAGCAACACTACTTTTCCAATTTTTTTCTTCTTGAAGTTACACTTAAGAATTCCATAACTTACAAAAGGAAAGCTAAATATGACATTTGTTTATAAAATCTGTGTTTCTTCCATTCAAAGTCTCTTTTTGACTCCTGAAGCCCGGTCCTTACACTGGATACAGAGTGACATTTATAAATACATTTATTATTTCCTGTTGTATGTTGTGCTGGCCTGTGATTGTGATCATGTGCTTCTCTAGTACACATACCATGTCCTCTTTTTCTGTGTAAGTTCTTGGTACATGTAGCACCCAATACACATTGGCTGAATTGTTAACGAATGCATAAATGGATGGAGAGATAGACAAATTAGTTTCTGCGTGGAGTTTTATTTGAAACTAGCCATAACCTAAACAGCAATTCATCTACCTTTGTGTAACCCTATCCCACTAGCCTGTGAGTTTTGTGGATCATCTCTCATTATCCTCATGTATTTGATGCCTAGAACAGAGCATGGCTCATAGTAGCCATTCAATAAACAAATGATCGAATAATCAAGGAGATGACTTTATAGTCAAGGTGATTCTTCAAGAATTCCTGTCAGGAAACAAATTGAAGGTTCAGTGTGTTCCAGGCGGTAATCTTAGTATTGGGGTTACAGATACTAGTAAAATTTGGCCCCTGCATGGTTGGAATTTTGCTCTCCAGTGTTGGGAGTTTGGCAATCCGTGGAAGACAGGGAGATAGGAGGTTCATGCCATTAAAAAAAAAAAAAGGCAGGAAGCAGGCTCTAAGCTTGCATCGGTACTCAATGTTGTGGTAGGGATTGAGGTGGAAAAGAAGGCTTCCACTTCCTAGGCAACTCAGAATTCTGCAAAGATTCTTCCAGCCATATATCTTGCCCTCAAGTTGTGCATCTTGCCCTTCCCTGACCAGGTATCTTTGGCATGTTATAGTAAGTCACTATTATTGATGGCAACATGTGTTTTTCTCATGTAGCTTGATGCCTCACATAGTTTGGGGGTGAGCCTTCCCTTCTGGAGGGCTCTTTATGATAAACAGGCTGTTTGTTATGCCTCAGCTTTTTTGCCCTGCCTATATAGGAAGAACATCTGTACATGGAGTCTCTTCCTTTAAATGAAGACCTCATCATCTCTCTTGCTATGTCTAGCTTCCCTATTGACCAGTGAGGTTCCACAGTCTATTTTTTTTTCAGTCAGAATCTCAAAATTCCATCCTTTTTACTTGCAGCATGCTGTTGGATAAAAGGCCAGATTCTCCCATTTCCATGTTGACATAATCTATCATCTTGATCATATTTTCCCTGAATGTGGCCTGCTCTAAGCTTCCTTTTGCTGGTCTCTGTTCACATAAGACCTTCTGCTCTGTGCAGCACAAATCTTTCTCTGTAGTGCTCACACCACTCTCTCTGGATCTATCTGGGTCACTAAGAAGCTGCTGACAGTGCTCCTCAGCACATTCCCTTTTTTTCCAAGTTATTCATGCCTTTCTCACGTCCTCTTGGACCACCTCCATCTTTGAAGTTCCCTGGTCTCCAAGGTCTACACACAAAGATGCTGCCTCCTTCCAGAAGCTTGTCTAGTTTCCCACAACAACAAAATGATATCTATAGCTCCTTGAATCTGTATCTGTGACACTTGTGAAGCACTTTCCATAGTCTGCCCATAATGAACAGTTATATATTGTTTCTTCAAACACTCTCATTTTACAGATCAAAGCTAAAATTCACAGTGGCTTCTTTAGAGATGTTCCTAGTTTAACCAATTTTGACTCATAGCTTGGTTCTCTTCCCTACTTGTCTAGTTTTCTTTTCTATATGTATTGTACCTGAGACTGCATTGGACTTGCTCTGATCTTGTTGCTCAACCCAAGGATTGGCTAATTATTGAGACTGGGCAAAAGGGCAAGCCCTAATTTGTAAGAAATCATGTGGCAGTGGGAAAGGTGGATTCAGGATAGGCTGACCAGATGTCCCATTTTAAATGGGACAGAACAATGGTACTGTCCCATTTCAAATGGTAAGTATTATCAGCCTTGTCTCACTGGGCTAAATTCAAGGTGTCAGTAGGCTGACCACATGTACCATTTGAAACAAGACAGAACCATTGTTTTCTGTCCCATTTAAAACAGTACATCTGGTCAGCCTAGTTCAGGAGGAAGAAGAGGGTGATGTGAAAGCCATCCTTCAACTCACAATCAACACACAGATAGTACCTTAGCATCTGTATATCAGAGCTCTCCAGAGAAACAGAACCAATAAGAAATAGATCAATAGATTATAGATAGATGGATAAATAGATAGATAGATGGATAGACAGATTGATTTTATGAAATTGGCTCATGTGATTATGGAGGCTAGCAACTCCAATCTTTAGGTAGGCCAGGAGGCTGGAGATCCAGAGGGCTAAGGTTTAAGTTTAAAGGCTATTAGACAGGAAAAGCAGATATTCTAATTCAAAAGCTGTCAGACAGGAAAAGCTAATGTTACAGATAAAGTCCAAAGGCAGTCTGCTGGAGAATTCTCTCTTACTTGGAAGAAAGTTGTTCTTTTTGGTCTAGTCAGCCCTTCAACTGGTTGGATGAGGTCAACCCTCATTATGGAGGGCAATATGCATTAATTCACCAATTAAAATCTTTTCCAAAAACACCATCATGGGAACACCCAGAACAATGTTCCACCCAAACACGGTCACCCCAAGCCCAGTCAAGTTGACACATAAAATTAACCATTACAATGTCTTTCAACTCATGCATGGGTGCTGTCTTGAGTATCCTTCACCCTGCATATAATACACAAGAAGTACCTTGAGCATTCTTCCATTTGGGCACAATCCACAGATAGTATCTTGAATTTGCTACCCATATAGGATTGACCAGGAATGTAAGTCATTCATTTGCCTCCAACTTTTTAAAGATACATGTATTTAAAAAGTAAGATACAACCGAATATGCCTTCATGAATTGATTTTGTTGTGTAATTGTTCAATGGGACCTACCCGAGGGCAGGGACCACGTCTTCTTACCACATACTTTGTACATGCTGAACAAATACAGCGACTTGACCTAGCTTGACCATCAGGTTCTTTGCTAAGAAGGATCTTATAAGTGAGAGTTCAGAGTCATCGGTCTTCCTGACTTGTTTCACTTGCTTGGAACGGACGTGCTGAAAAATTATCCTTTGGGCTTTACATTTTCATGCTTGATTTCATCCCAAAGGTGAGGTTTTTGGTTGTTGAATGTTGAGAGAAACATCTGCTCAGCTGTTTATGACACTCAGCCAGCTGAAAAAGAAGAAAAAGAAGCCGACCCTCAGCCTTACGCCATAAAATCATTTAAGATTATTTCTGCATGTAACTCCACCACAGAGTAAAATTAAAATTTGAAACTTTCCATGCATCTGCTTCACACAGGGGATGAAGGAGGGCCATTTTGGAAATTAAAAATAATGTGCACATTCAAAGCAGTTTCAAGTGACCACAAATATATTTTGTATTTGCAGCACCTAGATTTAAAAAGCAGTTCCCATGATTCTATGTTTAGATATACAAGGGCTGTCTGCAAAAACCCCAGCCATAAATGCCTCTATTTTTCATACTACATGGCTGGATACTTTCTGACATCCTCATATTCAAGAGTTATATTTAACATTTAATGTATGGCTTTTTGTATGCCTGATTATAAATCCTTTTATGGTTGGTGATACTATATCATGTGTAGACAAGAAGGAGTTAAGTTTGTTTGTTTGTTTTGCTATTATTTTTACTTCCTTCTAAACCCACGCTTTTTATTTTTAGTGCTCAATGAAAGTTAAACTTCATTTTTCCTCAGTAACTCTCAACCCTGAGACCTCTTTGTTACTTGTCCCCTTGGGGCTCATTGCTGTCAGTGCTCCCCAGCCCCTACTATTACATATATTATATTGTCTGTCACCAGCACTAGGCTGCAGAGCTTTCCTTTCAGTCAGAGATTGTGTTTTATTTCCCTTACCTTGAGTGCCTGCTGTACTTGGGCATTCATTAAATGTTGGATAATCGGATGGTACAAGCTGGTATAATAGCAGGATCTCTGATGTGGAAGAACTGTAGACCTCAACTAATTTCTATCTGTCATTGGAGACATGACATAACGGAGTAGCAAAGCATTTTTTTTAAACAACCTGTCCACCCCTGCTCTCATTTTATAAATACAAACCCTCCCCCCGATTCTTACCCCAGTCCATTAAGAATCTTCTTGGTTCATAGTATATACAAGTCTTTGTTACACTTGACTTCTGTAGTTTACACTATGAAAATAATAAAGCTCTTCAAGTTTTCCAAATATATTTTAAAATTGAATATGCTTTGAAAATTTTCTCCTCCCATGTCAGCTACTCCAGGATGCTGGTATGTCCTCAAGGTAGGGCGTATAGTTTTCAATCACCCATGCCCATCTTGTCTCGTCCATGAGCACCACGGCTTTTAACATCATCAGGAATAGTGACTGTGCACCAAGTGGCCTTTTGAGTTCTAGTTCCCTGTTTAATCATCTTTGCAGTAAGGAAGCTCTGACCTAAACCCCCTTGGGTGCATATTCTCTAATCTTTCATTCTGAGAACAGCTGTTCTGTGTCCCTTGTCCTAATCCCTCATGTATAGGAAGTTAATGAGGTTGCTGCTTGGTCCTCTTTCCTTCTAGATTAAAAGGCCCTGTGACCCTTACACTTTGTACCCAGGGGACTGATTTATAGACTCTTTACTTAATTTTAGTTGACCCTTACACTTTGTACCCAGGGGACTGATTTATAGACTCTTTACTTAATTTTAGTTGACATTCTATATGTTTTCTAGTAGTTTCCTATTTTTCTACCCTATTCTTTAAATGCTGCCCTAAAACCTCTGACCAAAGCTAAGTGTCATGGAGAAACAACTTCTTAGGTTCCTCTCTAGCGGGGAAAGGTAGAAAGAACCCTAGGGATGAGATGATTACCTGAGCCTCAGGAGAACAGGTAAAACTGGGTAGAGTCAAAGCACTGACAGCACACTTAGTGGAGAGAACACTTGGAATCAAGACAAAGGCGTTTGAGTCCATCACCTACCTGCTGTGTGTCACTTATCTGTCCTCTGGAGAGTGGAAATAATATATTCTGCCTCTTTCCTAGAGACATCATCAAGTTCACAGGAAGCCGTAAGAGCTAATAGTAAATTATAAAGCTCTACACCGAGGATTGTCAGAACCTAAGGGAAATGGCAAAATGCCTCCAGAATGTCAAGATAAAAGTTAACTCCTGCAAGGGCAACGAGGGAGACTTTAAGTGTAATATATGACATTAGTGATTTCTTGCAGGGAATCAATGGTAGAGATTGTCTTAGAATATCGAACTCAATCAAGATGGTCAGGTCGAAAATTAGGGAAAGCATATTACTGAAGTCTCCTACTGTCTATTGTTTGATGGTTAAATTAATGTTTTATTTAAAAGTTTTTCATATGCAAAAAGAGACAGTGGTAGTCTTTCCCCCTCTTTTTCTGAAGGGGAGTGTCTGTGCTCAGGAAGATTAAATGATTTGCCCAAAGCCTACAGCCATTGGAGGCACAACCTGGGCAAAGGCCCACTTTCTCCTCATCTTCTTGCTTCTATTTTTGCTTTCTTCAAGGACTTGATGTGGAATGATACATCAGTGTATGCACACAGCTGAGACTGTAACCTGATGCATCGTAATTACATAATTGAAGGTGTAATACAATCAAGTATAAACTAAAGCCTTTATAGTGAAATAGCTGAAGCTGATTAACAAGATGCTGAAATAGTAAATGTATCACAGAGGGACAATATGAATAGAGCTGGTATTAATGGAATGTAGTACAACAAATCACAAAGAGGAAACAACAACAACAGCATAGTGTTTGTCTGCTCTAATGCTGTGGAGGCCTGGAAAAAATTTTCCTTAACATCATCTCCTTTGGCTTGATTCATACACTGAATGACCTTGGCCTAAGCACAGTTGATTGAAACTCTTTCTGTTTATATAACAATACTTGGACAGAATAATTTATACATCTGACTCTTGAATGTTGACTTATTATGTGTCAATCTCTCAGTGTCCTCACAAGTAGATTTTTGAATATGCAAAGTCAAGGGCTAACTGTTAATTATGACAACATCAGCAAGATTCTAATACCTCTTGAAGGCTGGTCTGATGGCTAGGCCTCCATCTGTGACATCTGTCATCTCTTTTTGATTGCAACAACCACAGTACTCTTATTTTCTGCTAGTGTACCTCTGTTAAGATTATGAAATTTAAAATTTTAACCTTATTACTCTCATTCTAGAGACCCCAACAAGCTAAGTAACTTGCCGAGGTCCTGTAGTTACTGACAGTATTTAAACATGAACCTAGATCTCCTGAGTTGCATTTGGGCTTTCTTCTTCTTTCTCCACTGTAATCTATTTCCTATGTTGTTCCTTTCTCTGTGGTTTTTGAAAACTCCTTTACAGCAAAGACTACATCTCTGTCCTTAATTTGAAATTATGACTTCATTTCCTCATCTTTCAACTGTAGATAACATTTACCTCCTAGGGATGTCATGAGAATGAAATGAAACAACAGTGAAACACATGGCCCCTTGCTTAGGCCGGAGTAGTTGCTAAGTAAATGCTACCTCCCATTCACTCTTTTACTCAAGGTACTCTATAGACATTTCTTCAATGAATTCAGTTTAATTACTTTCCTCCACTAGACTAGAAGCCAGTGGTTTGTAATTGGAATTGGAATCACCTGGGGAGCGTTAAAAGCTATTGATGCCTGTGTGGGCCTCCTCCCCAGAGGTTCGGACTTAATTGCTCTGGAGGAGAAGAGCTTGGATATTGGTATTTTAAAATCTCTCAAGGGGATTCAAATGTGCAGCCAAAAGTGGAGGAAGCCCCACCCCGAAGTATTGTAAGGGCTGGGGTTTTGTTTTACTCATCTTTGCAATCCCAGGGCCAAGCTTAGCATCTCATTGTGGGCACTAAAATTTGGGTTATTTGGAAGGACACAAATAGCTATGAATTCACTTCTTTATATTTGTATTAGTTTCTTTCTCCTTTCCTTTTTGCTTCCCTTCCTTCCTTCTGTCCTTCCTTCCTTCCTTCCTTCCCTTATTCAAATAACTTCATACTATCTTATTCTTTTCTTATATTTAATCTAAACCATATTACATGCTTATCAAATCATTCTTTCTGTCATAAAAATACATCACTTCTTTTCTTCTAATGTACTTTATTTTTCCTTTCTGTTTTTAATCTCAGGCCTCCAGAAAACTTGGAGATTTTAGAGAGGTGCAGTTAGTGAACTCATGTAATAATTCATGGTGGCCATAAGCATTTATTGAGGCCCTACTACATGCTGGCCACGGTTCTGAACAAATGAAATATAAGGATGAATAAGAAAAGCTGTTTTCAGAGAGTAGCAAGTCTACTGGCACAATAAACACATTAACACATAATTGTATTATCACTTGATAATACAATTGCCCATCAACAACTATTGCATTTTCCATTTCTCTTTGGACTAGTTTTGCTCCAGTTTCATACACACTATGATTTCACTTTGAATCTAAATGGAGTCTTTCCTGGAAGTAGTTGGAGCAAGACATCCAAACCAGTAAATTGAAACAAGTAAGAAGTCATCTGGTGCCCTGCCTAGCGCTCTCCAGATAAAACCCTGGAAAACTCTCTCTCTTTGTCTCTATCAGAGAAGCGTTTTATAGTGACATTTTGATAGCATTGATTATTTATAGCAAAGGTTTATTTTTATTCTTAGTCCCTTTCCATTAGCACATGAAGTATATTTTAAATTATGCACAGTTTCAGAATTCTCTTCCTTAATCAGAAGGAAAACTCGGCAGAGATTAAACTTCATTCTTTATCTTCTGACTGAATTACACCATCCACCTGCTAGCCTGGGGGTCCCTTGGGATACTTCCATTTTAGATTTCATTTAGACAAGGCTGGAGGATGGGCTCCATTTAGTCAATGAAAATGAGTATTACTCTGGGTTGGGGGGGGTGATAGAAAAATTATTCAAAGCTTTTTTTTTT
>PVJL010006381.1:0-92922 GCA_004026885.1 Lyroderma lyra | reverse complement strand
CCTGATGTTTCCCCTTCCTCCTCGTGCTCCCAAGGCCGGCGTCCTTCTGTCCACCTTTACCTGCCAGCTTCTCTGTCCCGGTCCCCATCCAGGAAGCAACAGCCTCTTTTTTGCTGGCCTCTGTCAAGCCCTCAGGTTAAAGGGGAACCAAATGTTTTAAATTAAAAAAATAAAATAAAAGTCCAGAGGTGTAGTGCCCGGGGAGGGTGGATCCCAGGCAGTCCCCAAGGGCTTCAGAACAGCAGGAGGCGGGGAGGTGGAGGGAGGAGGGAGCATCTGGGACCTGTTAGGCTGAAGGGAAGGGAAATGTCACCCAATCTGAAAATACCCCCCCCCCCCCAGGACAGCTTGCCAAGGGGCCAGCCCAGCTGGGAAGTCCGTGCATCCTGGCTGGGAGAAGTGTTCTCGTGGGAAGCAGGCTGGTGACAAAGTTGAGTCCACGTTTAGCCACATGGAGGGCAGATGCCTCGTCCCCGCCGGCCCGACAGGGCCCTGGTCCGGCGCCGCAGGCTCCGCGGTGACCTTGGCGGTTCCACAGGGCTCCGGGGACGGCCCGTCTGCTGCCGCCCGTCTCGGCTGCGTGGGTAGCGTCGGAGGTAGCCGGGCAGCCCACACGGGACTCGGCACCCGCCGGGCCCCAGGACGGCCATTGGCTTGGTCCGCCCTTAAGTGATACAAATTCTACTGAAGATGTCGAAAGTTTTTATGTCACCACCGCCACATCCATCATCACCGCACACACCTCTATGGTCCTTACTACGTGCCGGGGCTGATGCTAAGTGTTTTCCTTTAGGGAGAAGCTTCTGTTATCCCCACCCTGCAGACGAAAACCGAGGCACAGAAAGGGGGGGCCCTTCCTTGGAGTACAGCTCTCCAGGCCCCTCACTCCAAAAGCCGCTCACCTCACCCCAAACTGCCCGCAGACACCTCTCGCTGGCTCCTCTCTCTAGACCCACCCCTCCCAGCTCCATTCTGGGCTCCTTTTTCTGCGGCAAAGGAATTGGGCTCCGTCCAGCGCTTCCAGGCGAGCTTCCCTCCTGACCTTACACGGACCTCGGCAAGGGAAAGCCCTGTCTGTCAGGAAGGGGACGAGAGAGGAGATTTATGGAAGACTTTTTCTGTCACGTTCCCCCGCCGGCGCACGCACAGCCATCACCCTGGAAAGCGTTTAGGCCCCTTGGGGCACCTCGCTGAGCCCTGCCCTGCTTTCACCAGACCTCTAGCTTTCAGAGCACATGCTTCACCTCGCCTTGCGTTCAATGCCCGGCAACACAGCACTGCCTTGATGTCACTGGTTGGTCTCCCGTGTGGGCCACTTGGCTCTATGCTCAGTACCATGGCTGCTGGCCTGTTGCCCCGGCCAGGCACTAAAGGAGGTAACTGTCCCAAGCACTGCCAAGTCTCCACTGTACAGATGAGAAAACAGAGGCCCAGGGAAGGTAGTGACCATGCAGGGTCACCGTAAGGGTGGTGACTGGGATGGGAGTGGAACCCAGGCATCCGGACCCCCCAGCCGTAAGTCTTCCTAATAAATCACATGGTTTCTTACGCCTGTGTCATTGACCCAGAGTACAGCCCACACTGTCACATCTGAGGACAACACTGGGACCCCACCCTGTGCCTGCTGCCGCAGGTAGAGTCATGAAGATTGTCCCCGTCCCCTGGGGGGAGCCAAGCAGCCTGCAGCAGGCTCCCAGGGAAGGGTCCGCAGCAGCCACCCTAAGTTCTACCTGAGATCTTCCCCTCTCTGCCTGACGTCTGTCACCTACCACCTCGGTGTGGAGGCTGCTGTCTTCCCTGGCGTTTGGCTGACCCTCCTAAATGGACATGTAGGACTGGACTCCTAGGGAGAATCCTGGAGTAGCGTTCTGGGCTATGCATTTCTTCAACTATCTTTTGTATGTTCATTCATTCATTCATTTATTCAACAAACATTTAACGATCACCTGCCATGTCAGTCACTGTGCTGGGCTATGGCTACATACAGATGAATAAAGCATGGTCATTGCCCTTTGAGGAAGGAAAACTTTATTTTTTAAGCACCTAATATCTCCCAGGCCCGAAACTAAGCTCTAGTGATACAGAGATGAGTAACTTATTTCCTCCCATTGAGAAGGCAACAGTTTCCTATGTTAGAAAGCTGGACAAATTCCAAAGAAGAGAACTAAAATAAATGAAAGGATTGAAAGAACAAAGGTTTGCTGCAGAAGAATTCATTCATTCACTCCATCAGTGTTTACTGAGTGCCTACCGTGTGGCAGGCATACTACTAAGTACGGTCGTTATAACAGTGCAATTATCTTACAATGACCAGGTGAGGTTGGCATTATCCTCCTCGTATCACAGATGAGGAATCTGAGGCTTAGAGGGTAAGCAAACTGTCTAAGGTGGTCTCCCTGTCTTAACTAGCAGCGTCTGGGACCCTCCCCTGCTTCCTTCCTTCATATTTCCATATAGGAGAGCCCAGATTTGATCCAGGTCTCTCTTACCCAGAAGCTTATGTTTATGTTCAGTGACGTCACTGGCAGGTGGACATGGACCATGGTGGGAGTATTCATACCACAGGCACTGACTGACCAAAGCTACAAAGCAGCCCCACCCCCACACCAGGAGCCAACTGTTAACCATTTCCCAGAAGGCTGTGTCCTCCAGCTACAGGTCATGAAGGTCATCAGGGATGAGAGGGGTGTCCTGGCCCTCCTAATACGGACAAGTAAGCCCCTGGCTCCTTCCCCAAGGGCTTGATCCAGCCCAGACCCTGGATCCAGTCCTGGTCCTGGATAGGAAAGTAAAGAGCAATGGGGTGCACCCAGGTTCAATGTCATATGAGCTGTGATCTGACCATGCTTGACTGCTAGGCTGCCAGCAGCTGGGGTCCTAGCCCTGACCCACGCCTCCTGGTGCCTGCTGCCAGGCTGCCTGCAGCTGACCACCTGCCAGTTGGCTCTGCCACGTGCCGACCCACCCATTCTGCCAGGACACGTGCTCTGCGTCTCAGGCTTTCCTCGGAGATGGGATGACTGACAGTGCCTGTCATGCTGTACCTGCTGGAGCAGGGGTTCTCAAATGGAGGTGACTTTGCTTCCCATGGGATAGCCGGCAATATCTGGAGGCATTTTTGATTGTTACAATTGAGAGGCTTCTTCTGATCTCTAGTGAGTAGAGGCCAGGGATGCAGCTAAACATTCTACCGTGCACAGGCAGCTTCCTACAACAAAGCATTATCTGGCCCCAAAATCAATTATGTCCAGGATGAGAAACCCTACACTGATGAATGGGACCAGTCTCTAGGCTCCCCATGTACCCACTGTCTTGCTCATGCCCCTGGGTCCAGGCCCCAGCCCTCACTCAACCTTGTGGTTTGCAAATGTTGGGGATCCCATTCTTCTATAGGTTAGTCTTTTCTACCTCATTCAAGACCTTGTGAGGATACATAGTAACTCATTTATTGAGCATTTATTCTGTGCCTGGCACTATGCAAAGAACTTTGTATACCCTAGTCCACGTGTGCGTGGTCGCAGAGCTCAGGCATGTACTGAACCCAGATCTGCTTGGCACCACTGCAGCATGAACGCTGCTTGGCCCAGCCTCACAGGACCACGGGGTCCCAAAGCCTGGAGGAGGCCCAAGGAGGAGAAATAAGGGGCCTCCGCCGTCAGGAGCGGTGGAGGGGGGAAACATGTGCATCTTCAAAAGCCATCGAGAGAAATCTGTCAGTGACAGGCGTGATGGCCAGTTAAGGGAGACTGAGTGAGCCTGGAGGCGGCCTCTGTCCTTTGAGGTTGACATCAAAGAGAACAAGTCCTTCTCCCTTCCAGCCTGGCGGCAGGAACACTGACTTTAAGGGAGGGTCAAGGCTGATTTCGGGGGCAGACCGTGTGGATCTGGGTCTGGTGCCTGGGAGTGTGTCTGGCACATCTTACTTCTCACTGACAGAGCACCTCCTCGAATCTCAGCTCACCGAGCTTCACTACAACCTAACTCCCATTTTACAGGTGAGGACACTGAGGCTCATAAGGAACAGCTCATGGTTGTCAAGTGATCCAGTGCTCTTTCTGGAACTTTGAGGGGGGCAGGAGGCTTTACATTTCTTAAAGGAACTATACAACTACTCATGGTGGTGTGCTGGAGGCCTCTCATCCTACAGTCTATGTTCAGCGACTTCACACTGGCAGCTGGGCATGGACCAAGGTGGGAGTATTCACAGCACAGGCACTGAGCAAAGCTACAAAGCAGCCCCACCCCCACACCAGGAGCCAACTGTTAACCATTTCCCAGCATACTGCAGCTCAGATCTGTCTCCTAATGATGTCTCTCGCCCACAAGACATCCTCAGACCTTTCCAGCTTGGGCTGATGGAGAGTAACAGGTCCTGAGAGCAGTTAAAATCACACACACCAAACTCTCTACTGCTATACTCATGGCAGACATTGCTAATCAATCATGGCTAGTCTACCCACACTGAACCTTGGCAAAGCTTCACAATTCCTTCCAACACAGCCACTATCAATCAGCAAGAACTGGCACAGGAGATGGAGCCTATTAGTCATCTAGGAACTGGAGCCATCTCTGGGGGTGTGGGGAGGGTGAGACACAGGGAAGAAAGTAGGCAAAGCAGGAGTTATCAAGCAGGGCTGGATCTAGCGATGGGCGGCAGCAGAGATGGAGTCGGAGAGGCTGGGTACTCAGGACTCCCCAGACACACCTATACTAGGATGAGCACTGATTACAGCTCTCTCCCCTGTCCCCATCCAGCTGTCAAGACTGTCAGAGGGACTGGGAGGTGTGAACACAGAAGGGACAGGAGCCAGTAAGATCTGCTCTGGTTTAGTTCATTCCCTGGCCCCAAGAGGTCCCCAGATGACCTACTGCTGACATATCTGGAGCCAGCAGAGGTCACTCCAGTGGCCACCTTCCTGCAGATATCATGGAAGTGGCCTTCCCGCCTGGAGGGACCTCAGGCCAGCTCCAGGGCTACCTGGACCACTCTGCCCTTAGAACCGCCCAGCCCCTGCAACCTGTAGATTGTTCCCTTCATGTCCTTGCTCCCCATCTGATCTGCTGAGTGCCTGGGGACAGGCAGGAGTGGTGGGATGGGGGAGACTCAAATGCCTGCAGTCCCTTGTGGACACGAGGGTGGGCCTGGATAACAGACTCTGCTGCCTCCCCGGCACCCATCCTCCCCCTCTCCTTCCTAAGAGAACCCTGATTTTATTCTCTGTTTGTTGACCCCACAGCCCCATGTCTCCAGGGAAGCCGATGCCCAGGCCTAGTCAGGACAGTGAGAGAAGTAAGTGCCTGGGGTCTGGAATGCTCGCGAAGGCGGCTCTGGCGGGGTGGGTCTGAGCAGGCCAAGGAGGAACACCCACGGCCAGGGACACCGAGGAATGGGAGATCCCATTTCAGCTACTACAGTTCCCGTCACCCTGGATTCCCACGGACCCCGTGAGGGGTGGGAGTGGGGCGGGAAGGACGTTAGCCCTCAGGGGCCTGAGAGAGGCTGCAGGCTTCAGAGGTCTTGTCTTTACAGCAGGCCTGTACCTCCCAAGGAGAGGCTTTTTTATTTTAAAGTCACATTACTTGACGGGGCAGGCACCCTAAGTCTTTTGTGTCATCGTGTCCCACACACTAATATTTATTGAGCACTCACTAACCTCCAACAATAGCCGAGTGTGGTGTATGACATCTCGTTTAGTCTTCACAGTCGTCCTGTTGGGTAACACTACTATTATCCACAGCAAGCAGGGGAGGAAACTGAGGCAGAGAGATCAAGTTACTGACAGATGGTGGCACAGCTAGAACCGGGGATGCCCTTGGCCTCAAAGCTATGCATTACCTCATGAACAGCCACAACAACCCTGACAGGAAGCCTCAGCGCTGTTATTGCTCCATTTTACAGAGCGGGTTCTTGAAGGACAGAGAAGTAATTTGTCAAGGTCACACAGCTGGTAAGCGACGGAGCTGGCATTTGGAATCAACTACACCCTAAAGCTTTCCTTCTTGAATCTCTGCATTTACTGATTCAGCTGTGAACGCAAATGAGAGCCAACAAGGCTTAGGTGTAGGGCGAGAGGGTTAGACTGTTGAGAATGAAAATCTACAGCGAGTCCTTTCTAGTTCCTTTGGGGACCCAGTGGCCGCATCCTGGGGCTAACTTCAGGCCACGCCCATCTCTGTCTTAAAGCAGCTCCCGGAGCGCCAAGGGCTGAGGACCGCGGGCTGAGGACCGCTGACTAACCCCACCCAGATGCTGCCCGTCGGGGCAGGACCTCCGGCCGCCGTGTGCACAGTCTCACTGCTCCTTCCTCTATTAGCGGTAATGGAATAGAAACCTGGTGTGTCAACTGGCACCTTTTGCTCGTCAAGCTTCTGCCCAGGATCATGGATAGGAGCGTGGGCTTTGGAGCCAAACAGCTATAGCTTCAAATCTCGACTTCGTGACTTTGCTAGCTGTGCAACACTGGGCAAGTTGCTTAACCTCTCTGAGTCCCAGGGTTCTTTTCTGTAAAATGGGGATAATGGTAATATGTAACTCGTTGGATTTTGAGAAGTAAATGAGAGAATACAAATAAAGGGTTGAGCATTGTTCCTGCCTTAGAGTAAGCGCTCAATAAATGATAGCTAGGACAACTCTTAGGGTTAGGAAGTTAGAAGCAGTGATGTCCTATCTCAAAAGGTATAATCCCTTCCTCTGTGTTCTAAGTAAGAGAACAGCTGACACTTAAAAAGTTCTTCCCATGTGCCAAGCACCATTCTTAATGTCTTATGGGTATGGCCAAATTCAATCCTTCCAAGACTTACAAGATGGACCCCATTGTTACCCTCATTTCACAGATGAGAAGACTGAGGCACAGAGAGGTGATGTCTCCTGCTTGGGGTCCCAGGCTGGTGAGGTGCGGGTTGACTCCAGGATAGGTTGAGCAGACGTACCATTTTACAGGGGACAGAAAACAACAGTACTGTTCTGTTTCAAATGGTACGCATGGTCAGCCTACTGACACCTTGAATTTAGCCCGGTGAGACTAGGCTGACCAGACATACTGCTTGAAATGGGACAGTACCATTGTTTTCTGTCCCATTTAAAATGATACATCTGGTCAGCCTACTTCAGGGCTCAGGCTATTAGCTCCCCTATGGTACTGCCTCTCAGATGAGCCCCTGAAATCCTGGAAACCATGAAAAACAAACAGGCAGGAGTGAGGGTCAGCTGAGATAAGCAGAGCAGGATGGATGGGGCTGGGTGACCCCTGAATAAAATAGCACAGATGAAAGTCACCAGCTCTGAAGCGGTGGACAAATTACGCATTTTCTCACTTCCTTGAGCCCCTTGCACTTCCAGGTGGGAGTCAGAATCAGAAGTCCTGAGGGAGGAAATCTCAGGGGTAGGTCTTGCTGGTGGAGATTACAGGCCCAATTCTGCAGATTCAGGCCAAAGGCAGGCATTGTTCTCTGGCCCCAGTTTCCTGGACCAGCCTCCTGCACGGGGCAGAGGGGCTGGGATGCCAGAGCCCCGATGGGACAACGGCCCAGAGAATTCAGAGGTTCCGTGTCAAGTTGCCCTGCCCTGCTGCCCCACTGTGGTGAGGGTGGAAATCAATCAGGGTTGGGGTGCCCATTAGACTCTGCCTGCTCTTGTCACCCTTGACCGAATCTGCAAGAAGCACTGAGATGCTCCCACTGCCCTGGAAATATCTCCCAAGGAGAGTTACTTCCTGTCCCCCCCTGGCCCTCTCGGATCCTTCTCAGGAAGTTAGCAGTTGAGCAAGTAGCACTCTGTTGTCACATCCAAAAGGCACAAACAGTTCTCCAGCAAAGGTCACAGCATGCGCTCTGCAGCTCCATAGGCTTCCTCCGGGCACTTGGCTTTGATTTACCACAGCCCCGTAGTATCGTGCTCATTTCTCTCCTGAGCCCTCCACATATTCAGTTAGTTATTTATGGTTCTCATTTCTCTGTGTGGATGCCAGTTAGGTGTTTATCTACCTGTCTTTTCTGCTGGAACGTAAGATTTCCGTTGGGTCACAATACAGATTATTTTAAAATAGCATAATCAAGTGGGCGAGGTCATTTATTCCTTGGTCACTACTCCAAAAGCAGTTGAAGGAGACCAGATGTTGCAAACTCCAGTGCCTACAAGGAAGCAGGCAAGTAACATAAACGAATGAAGCAGGTCAGGTGTGGTGTGATCCGGAGTGGTAGAGACTGTGGAAAATGCTAAGAGCTTGCTTTTGTGTCTAAAATGGAGTTACCCCCCATCAGCTCCAACCAGGTACTTCTAGGTGAGGAATGCAGATGGTTGTTAGAACTTGGAAATACTCCAGAAAAGCTACAAAATGGATATTTTATGTAAAAATCCTCTGTTGTTTAACTGTTTATACTAATTTAAGAAAATGTTTTAAAAAGCCAAAGAAAGCTGCATTTTGTCCTCAAGCTGCTAAATCATAGTATACCATCTTTAGGGACCTTTCAGGACTCTAACTTAATCATGTCTCAAGCAGCTGTGTTAAGGTGTACCTAGGCAACTGTGGGCCAGGGAACCATAAAGAAACACACAGACTCACAGACAGCAGCATAGAGATTCCACATGGTCCTTCTGCCACTCCACCTGCCTGAACAGCACCACCAAGCCCCCTGGATGGCACTGTAGCCAGGTTAACAGTTACCATGTGCCAGGCAGTAGACTGGGCAGTTTCTATTCACTATTCCTAATCTTCATAACACAACTTATCTGCAGGTATTCTAATTTACAGATGAAAACTCCAAGGCTCAATAGCTAATAAACGATGGAGCTGGGATTCTCACTTATGTCCACCAAATTGCAAAGCCCACCCTATTTCCATACCAGCACGCTGCCTAGAGACCTGGGTGCATCCACCCCTCCTTACACAGGACTAAGTGGTACAGCACCCAAGATTCTCCAGGAAAGCAATGGCAGCATTGAGATGAATGCCTAGATGTCAGAGCCCTACCTTAAGTACAAGTCTACTCTGGGACAGCAACTACTTGGGACACGTACCATTACTCCTCTATCCAGGGCCTGCAGCAGACATAACTAATCTATTTCAGTGCTACTTCTTGTACTTTTGGCAGCCACAACCAGTCAACCAGAGCTGGCCCTCGTGAGAAAACACAATTGGTCAGGGTCTTAGCACAACTGCAAGTAAAAGAGCTTTCATAACTGAGGATATAGAAATTCTAACCAGAGTCTGGTGGCAAGCAGAGATATTAATAAATGGAAATCGCTATCTTTTGAACTGAGAGGGCCTTAAACTCGTGATAGGAGAAGGGGAAGGAGGAAAAGGAAAGGATGGTGTTAGGCTCTGTAGTGTAAACATGAGTCCGGACAGGCTGGGGGCGAGGCCAGCTTACACGGCTAGTGCGTGACCTCATGTGTACGTGTTGGGGCTGTGGGGTCCTGGGGTGAACAAGGAGCCAAGGAACTGGATACATCTGAACTGAGAATAGTGAAAACACTTTGGATCTTATATTTGGCTTTGCTCTAAAAAGCGTTTGTTTTTCTGACATTTATTTATTGTTAAAACAGCTCTTTAAGAACATTAAAGGACATTTTGTGAAAGAAAAGCACCATCCCTAATCCCCCAGCCTCCTGCTCTCACACAACTGTTTCCATTTCCCTTCTCCCCTCTGATCCCGGTCCACAGGCATGGAGTTGAGATTAGCGTGCATTTGTGTAGCCTTCCAAATGATATTTTTAAAATGTCTGTGCAACATACGATGATTTACCTATTTGTTAGTTACTAGACCTGGAAGTCTCCATGATTTTTATATTTTATGCTACAGTGAATATCTTTGTGCCTTTAGCATTTGTGAGAGGTTATTTTCTTAGGCTAAAGAAGTGGGATTCGTGAGTCAACATGAAACCTTCAATGAACATAGTTACGACTTTTTGCATTTGCTTTTGACCTCACATGAATAAACTCTTGCCCGTTTTCAGAGCACTGCACTTCAGCTCAGAGTTTAAGAAGCTTGCTCCAGGTCACCCAGCAGAGAAGAGGCCTCTTTGGAACTAGCTCTTGTGTTCCTTGTCCAAAGTTCCTTCACACCTATGAGCCTGGGGTGCAAGGGTGAGGTCAGGGGTGTGGGTGTGGGGCTGTGCACTGGGAGGGAGGTGATGGGGTGCATGCAGGAAATGGGGACAGCAGCATCAAGAGGAGAGTGAAGCTCTGCCAGTGACCCCCTCCTCATGGAATGTCCCTTCCGTACAGGAGGTCCTGCCTGACATTTTAATTAAGAGAAGATGCTGCTCAGAGTGGGCAGGGCAACCGGGGAGACCAGGCTGTGTTATCAGGTGCTGATTCACATGAAGGAGCTTACAGCAGAGAAGCCTCTCCCCACCACAGCTCTGTACTGAACCCCTCCACACCCCCACACCCCCTGCAGCTGGACAGCCCCAGGCAGCATAGGGCAGTGTGAGAACTCTCCACAGAGAAAAAGGCTGGGTGGTCTCCAAAGCTCTGGTCCCTTTCTACCCAAAGCACCAGGAAAGCACAATAAACACAGGCCTAGCCACCCCTGCTGCTGTCCGAGTCCCTGGCCCAGCCTCTGCCTCAGCTCCAGCTCAGCCCCAGCTCAGCCTCTGCCTCAGCCCCTGCCCAGCCCGACTCCCTGGGCTTGCCCCTGCCCCAGCTCCAGCTCCAGCCTAGCTCTAGCTAGCCCAGTCCCAGCCTAGCCCAGTCCCAGCCTAGCCCAGTCCCAGCTCAGCCCAGTCCCAGCCTAGCTCAGTCCCAGTTCAGCCCAGTCCCAGCCTAGCCCAGTCCCAGCCTAGCCCAGTCCCAGCTCAGCCCAGTCCCAGCTCAGCCCAGTCCCAGCCTAGCCCAGTCCCAGCTCAGCCCAGTCCCAGCCTAGCCCCAGGCTAGCCTCTGCCTTGGCCATGGAGAGCCCACCTTGACTTAGAACATTACTTCACTGCCCAGGAGAAAGGGCTGCCAGTTTCACCTCGTCAAGCCTACTCCTCTTCCCCATGTAGCACACCGGGATCTGGTGGGGGTGACTACAGGCCACACTCAGCACCACCCCTGGCCCTTGCCCCAACCTCACCATTCTAGCCTGGGATTCCACAGAGCTGCAAGGCCAGTGCCCACACTCAGGGCTGGGGGCCTTCCTGGGCCCATATCAGCCCGGCCTCCCACCTAGCAGAATCCTGGGGAGTCAATGGTTACTTAATGGAGCCCCTGCTTTATGTGTCTAGCACTGTCCTACGTTGGTACAGGGGCTACAGAGGTGAAAAAGACAGAGTGCATGCTGGCGTGTGACCCTGGGCAAGTCAACCTCTGAGCGGCAGTGTCCTCATCTGTAAAATGGGGGGAATCAGTACCTACTTCATAGGTTGTTGTGAGAATTAAATGAGAACACAAGTGAAGTGCTTGAACTGGTACCTGACACACAGTAAGTGCCATGTAAATATTAGCCTTTACATTGCTATTATTCTTTCTAGTTGCAGGCAATAGACAAACAGAAATAAATGAGAAAAACTCAGGCATTGATAACTGCTATGAAGAGGTTAAAATATGATATAAAAATATAAAGAAGGGGGCTAGAATTTGGGAAAATGCAAAAATGCTTTGGGTGGTACAGGAAGGTCTTTCTGAGGAGCTGAGGTTGGAGTCAAAAATTAAATAATGAAAACAAGCCAGGATCCCAGGGATCATCATTCTACACTAGCAACAGCACGTGCAAAGGCCCTGAGGTGGGAACAAGCTTGGGTGTCTGGGAAACAGACAAAAAGACCTATGTGGCTGGGGCTGTGATGTCTGATGCAGTAGCCATTAGCTAGTGACCTGTGGCCATTTAAATTTAAGTTTAAATTAAAAAAGAAATTCAGTTCCTCAGTCTCACTAACCACATTTCAAGTGTTCCAGAACCACAGTGTGGCTAGTGGCTACTGCATTGGATGACACGGGTATAAAACTGCAGAAAGTTCTCTTAAGCTCTGCCCTGGAGCTTTGGGAGAAAAGAAAAGATTGATACCAGATGAGGCAGGAGAGGCAGACAGGGGCCAGCCCTTAAAGGGTCTGAAGGCCATAGCAAGGAGCTTGGCAATTTGTCCTAAATGCACTGAGAAGCCTTTGGGGTGTTCAGACTTCGGCACAATCACTTGACTTAGGGGTGGGAGAGGAACCCCCTCTTTGATTCTGCTCTTCCCCTGAAGTCAGAGCCGAAGGGGAACAGATGTGTTTCCTGAGTCTGACAAAACTAAGTTTTGAAGAGCACCGATCCATTTTTAGGAATGCGGACATTTAGGCAGGCTGAACAGATGTCCCGTTTTAAACAGGGCAGAAAACCCATGGTGCGCCCCCATTTCAATGGCACAGTGCCTTTGCGTTCTGTCCTGTTCTAAATGGGACATTTGGCCAGCCTACATTTGGATCTCATCTTGCCTTTGCTATAGTCAAAAGCCAAAGTGACACTCTCCTCCACCAACCCCACCCCTCACCCAGCAGGGGTTTTGTGGTGTAGCTAGAGCCACTGTCTAATAACGTCTGCTGTCACAGTTGCTACTTTTCTGGGCTCTAGAAATACTGCTTTGATGCACTAATAGCCCTTAATGGGGACAGTAGTTAATAAAACATTCAGTGAAGTCCCGGATGGTCAACCCAAGCTACTCTCCTGACCTGTGACAGTCAGGAGCTGGCTGGAGGACCACTGCATCTCCTAGGCACTGGGGACAGATGATTCAGGGACGCTAACATCCCCTAGGCACGTCACAGTGGGCAAGGCCTGGAAAGAGGCCAGGAACAGTGTGACTTCAGCAGATGGGAAAAACATCCATAGAAGAATCATTTGGGGATGACAATGGTGACCTGCCTTGAGGACAGGTTGGGTAGCCTGGGAAGATGTCAGGAGACTCCACCCTTGTCGCCAGCCCCTGAATACCACGTAAGACTACACAGCTGGGTTCTGAAGAAGCAGGTTCCATAGGCTACGAGGGTCAGCAAGTCCTGCAGAATTGGGGGTGGGGAGGGCTGGGGGGCGAGATCAAAAAGAGATGTGAAAAAAAAGAGAAACAACATCCTCTCCGCTTAGTAAAAATAAGGAAGACTAGAAGCCTGTCATGCAAGAATAAGCCTGCGAACTCTCCCCAAAGACAAAGCAAAGGTCTGCTGAGCCGGTCCTGACTGCTGGCCTCCACGGTGGGGTGGGGGGCGTGAGTGTGGCACCGCTGCCCAAGGCCCCCAGGAGCTGGTGCCTGACGAGGCACCAGGGTGTCCACACCGCTGGCACCCTGCTGCCCTCTCGGAGGAAGTGGGGAAGGGATTCAAAGGTCTCTGGTGGGACCAGAGATTGGGGCTGAGGCCTGGAACTGGCCTTCCCTCAATTTGAGGTCAGAAACCTATTCTTTGTAAGCACTGTGATTGAAGAACTTTTTTAAATTCTAAGACATTTAGAAATGTTCTTAATAATTCCCTTTGTTTTTGGAAAAAGCATTAAGGTAATTCCAGTCCATCTGAGCCCGAGGGGAATATGGAGAAAAATTGTCTGAATGGCTCAGGCAGAGGAGGGGGTACTGACCAGGGACAGTTGCAGTTTCGGCACCAGGAAATCCCATGGGGACAGTATTGCAGGAGCAAATGCCAGTCGAGGGTGGCAGCCCCTGGCTACACAAATGTCTACGCTGCCTATGGCATGCATACAGAAGGTGAGCTGTTGGAGGGAGAAGATCGGGGTGGTGGGTAGCCTTGCTTGTCTGCAAGCCCCACCCTAGAGGCCATGTTTCGTCTGCTAAACACTTCGTTCTGTTTTCATAAGGGGAAGGGATCCCTTTCTGGTCCAATGAAACAACTTTGTCCATTTGCCTCCAGAAAGATACAACAGACGTCTCGGGCGGGGGAGACCTGTGCATCAGATGCCATCCAAGAGAGACAGGAAATCAGTCCGCACCCGTTGGACTGTCCTCTCTGTCACTGAGTGCGTTCTATTTACACTTCCAGCATTCTTTAGAATGCTGAATCAGGTTTTCTCGGAGGTACCATCGTGCATGCACTTTGGAGCCAAATGGACCAGGGTGCAAATCTCCATGACTCTCAGCAGCTACAGAGCCCCTGGCTAGTTTCTTTTCATATCTCCAAGCCCCCGTCTCCTCGTGTATAAAGTGGAGCTAACAGTACCAGCGTGCAAGATTGTTGGGAAGGCAGGACATAAGGATGGAAATGTCTTACAGTGAAACAGCTCTCAGTAAATGGCCCCTTTGCTTCTTATTACTAAGCCACCCTGTGGGTTTAGGATATTAGCTGCAGGATGATTTTTATTCATTTTGGGCCACAGTTTGCTCACACTTCGTCAGCAACCTCGGCTGTCTGGCTTTGTGACACTCCTGTGGCCATCTGATCCATCTTCTTGGCAACCTCTGCTTTTGTCCTGTTCCCTTCCCCTGAGAGTCTCAGCTGGTCCTCAGCTTCCCCACCTCTGTGACTTAGAAGACTGGAGTAAATGACCTTAAAATCCATTGGGCCCAGATATCCCCACTCTAGGAACCCAGACCAGCTAGGAAGGAAAGTGGTACCAGGGGACAACAGGGCTGTGCTTCCTGCTCCTTCTAAGCACCCTGGGTCTCAGGAGACATTTTCATTCTTAGGGATCCAGCCCTCTGCAGGGAGAGGGCCCCCACTCTCTCTTCCCGTGGGCCAGTCCTCCCCATGAGGACCTAGATGGGAAGACCCTATTGTACTTTCTTTAAGTTTTTTGGCTGATTTTGTGGGGCCCGCCTGATGCTTTTTTGGGTCATAGATGAGGAGGGTAAAGGGAGAGTAACTAGGAGCCCCTCCCCTGCTTTGTCTGGAGGCCCCTGTCCCTCCTTCCCAGGGCCCTTAATCCCTCCGCCTGCGAACGCCTGCACAGGCTGATATGCTGCAGAGCCAGAGTTTATACACAGACCAGTAATTTATTGGGAGGCTTAGGGCCAGGATGAGTCTGGGCCACATTCTCTTCTGTCCTGGCTCTTCTCACCTGGGTCAGAAGCAGGGAGGGAAGGAGAAAGGGGAGGGGGGATGGGATGGAGGAAGGGGCACTCATGTGTCCAGGGCCTCCTCTGTGCCTGGCCCTGCTGAGGGGTTTACAGAGCGACTTCACTGAGCGGAGTGCATGAAGTAGGTCACTTGTACTTGATGAGTGTGCGTGTGTGAGCAGTGTGGACGAGCGTGTTTCAGAGACACACCGTGTTCGAGGCACTGCTCCTGAGTCAGGCTAGAGTCCGAACTCCAGCCCTGACATTTATGGAATAACCATATATACACTGACACGCTCCTTCACTTCTTGGAACCGTAGTTTCTCATCTGTGAAATGGGGATGAAAATTTCTACTTCGTGGTGTCCTAGGAGAGCTGGAGTCGGGCTCCAAGTATGTATGGTACCTGCCACACGAAAGCAGCCAATAGATGGTAGGTATCATGAGGAGAAGGAGAGGATGGGGAGGACGAGGAAGAGAGTAGGAAAGAGGGGGCGATAGAGAAGATGAGAAAACTGGAGAGGGGTGAGGAGGAGTGTCTGAACAAGAAGACGCATCTGCTTGCCTCCCCTGGGGTTTGACCACTCGGATTTCTAGCAGCACCTTGTGGGTGAGCCCCTAGCAGGGGCTCGGCTCCCACTGGGAAGCCCCAGCTAAGAACCACCCTGAGAAAGCCAGAGGATTCTAAGCAGCAGAGCTGCCGCTGGCGCCCCACTTCCCGGGCCTGCACACCGTCTTTCACAGAGGAGGGACCTCCAGTGGGTGGGGATTTGGACCCTCCTGGGGCTCCTCGCTGAGAACCAAAAAAGCTCCCTGTGTCTTTAAGGAGGCGCCTATTGGGAGCCCAGGAGGGAGGAAGGTTAAGATGATTAGCTGGTGCTAACAAATTTAGGATGTGGAAGAAGTCTTTTCTTGGCTGTCCATCAAAGGAAGGATTGAATGTCCCCGAGCTCAGAAAGAGCAGAAGGAAGGGAGGAAAGGGCTGGGGGAGGGGAGCAGGAGCGAGTTCTGTGCTTACCCGGGGCGCTGGGGGGTGTGTGGGAGTCAGGCAGGCTTGCAGGGCCCAGTGGCTGTCTGTCCAGACGCTGGCCGCCCCCCATCTGCCTTTCTGTCTGTCGTCGCCCCTCCCCCCGATCCAACCCCAGCTCAGGTTATGTCCAAGCAGCTGGGCTGAAAGGTGATCCTGGAGGAAGAGGCCCTTCCTGTTGATTAGGAACCAGGACGCTCTCCCCCAGTCCCCTCCAGCCCAGCCAGACCCCCTCCTCATCCAGGCTCCCTGTCCTGAGGCCACCCCCTGCTCCTTGTCACCAAGGGCTGGGCCACTCTTCATCTAGGTCTCCCCTGTAACCTGCGGAAACGTTCCCGGCCTCCCAGGGAGATCACAAACCACGGGCAAAGCCTTCCCAGCAGGTTATTTCCGGCTCGCGCTGGCAGGAGCGGGCACGGAGCCGTGCCATGCCCAGTAAGGCTTCATTCAGAACTGCCTGGGCACCGGCTCCGAGCCAGGCCCTGTGCAGGGCACGGGGACACAGACGGCCAGGCCCTGCTCCTGTCCCTGCCCCATACCCGCCCTCAGGCACGTGCCGCCCGGTGGGGGAGGAGAGAAATGAACAAAAAGATGAGCTAAAATGAGACACACACGGAACTGTGGCTTTCAGAACTCGGTAGGCAGAAGGCCACCCGGAGGGCTCCTCTACGTGCAGATTCCTAGGCCACACCCTCGGAGGTCCCGGAGCTCTGGGTCTGGGGCGGGGCCTGGGCATTGGCATTTTCAAGCAGAGGATGATTATGATGTTGGTGGGTGTGGAACTGATCTGGAGGAAGACTGAGATGTAGGGAGCAAGGGTAGCGCCAAGAAGGGCTGTAGGGGTGGGTCCAGGAGGCAGGAGTTTTCCAGAGAAGGTGACCTGAAGCTGATCCTGCTGGGGAGGGGGCGGCGGAGCACGCGGCCGGTGGTCGGGGAATGCCTGCCTGGGTGTGGCTGGAATGGAGAAAATGACCGGGCTGAGCCGCAAGTGAGGTCTTGAGAGCATCACAGGGGAGTTTAATGTGTCCAGCAATGGAGCCGTCTTGCTTGGGTTTGCAGTTTTCAGAGACTGTTCTAGCTGCGAAGTGGAGAACGGGTGGGGAAGACCAGATTGGCGGAGGGGGAGTTGTTAGGAGGCTGTGGCCGGGATCGTGGCTGAGGGCTGGTGGGGAGAAAGGCAGTGCAGGAGGTGGGGAGGAGGGCATGGGCACGGGGAATGCCAAGCAGGCTGAGTCCACAGGACAGGGTGCCTGGTGGCCTGGGGGGTGAGGGAGAGGGCCTAGTACTGGTAGTGGGTAGAGAGGCTGGGATATGAGAGAAAGGAGCTGGTTCAAGAGGACAATGGGGCATAGAGTTTTGGACTCAGTCACTCCAAGTTCTCTGAGGGCCATCCTAGTAGAGATGGGCAAGGGGCAAGTGAACTTACAGATCTGGAGCATGGGAAGAAAAAGGGGCTGAAGATGCAGATTTAGGAGATGGCAGGACCCGAGTCTGTGGCTTTCAAACTTTTGACAGAGCTAGCGTAAGAAATCACAACCGGGGACACACAGAAACAAAAAGCCTCATGAAGCAACAGTTCCCTTACTATGTGCAGTGCACCTGGTATTTTCTACTTCATTTTTCTTGGCGTGATGTCATTTAATTAAAAAAAAAAAATGCTGGTCACAGCCCACTGAATTGATTTCAATAACCTGATTAGTTGTGACTTGAAATTTGCAAACTTGATCTCCATGGAAACGGAAGTCAATGTAGTTAATGAGATTCCTAGATAGAGGGCTTAGGATGCAAATGGAGGTTCCCCAGCACTGAAAGGACCGGTGGGAGATAAGACAGCCTAGAGGACTGGGAAAGGAGGCACCAGAAACCTAGGAGAGACGTCTTGGAAGAGAGGAGAACATTTTGTGAAGGAGGTTTGCAGAGATATGTCACATAGCATGAGGCTTGAAGAGCCCCCCAGGACCCAGCAAGGCATGACATGGTGGGCAAAGGACCACCTAGAGCTTTGACCCTGGATCAGACTTAGGGAAGGTCAGCACCAGAAGAGACCTCAGAGGTTTTCTGGGACATGCTATAGGCAAAGAAACTGAGTCTCACAGAGGGTAGGGATAGGAGGTGTCCACTAAGACCTGAGGAACGAGTAGGAGAGAGCTTGGCCATGCAACAGGACAGACCACGTCAGAAGCCTGGGAAGGAGGTTTACCCGCTACTTCCTACAGATCCTCTGGGACTGAGTGGTCTGGGGGGCTGAAATCAGGGGCATTGTCGTAGGCTCCAGAAGTTGGGCAGCATGGGGGAGCTAGAGAGTGGAGGTGCTTAGTGGCTCAGAGGGTGTCAGAGCCCCAAAGATTTGGGCAATGGCCCCTTCTGCGCAGGCCACATCCTTACCACCTGAGGCTCTGAGTGCCTCTTGTGATTTCTCCAGCCCTCCAGATGCCCATTCACCACCACTGGGCACAGAAGTATGGCAGGCTGGAGAGAGCCTGTGTTCTGCCCCAGGTTGGCACCCTCCAGGAGAGGATCTCCAGAAAAGTCTGAAGCCTTCCATGTAACAAACCAGAGACGCTGCTTGGAAATGACCTTGGGTACCACCCAACCAAATGTCCCATTTTGCAAATAATGAAACTGTAAGACAGAGACTCCTATAACTAATTAGTCATATGATTATAACATAATGTGGTTTTCTTATGGGCCTCTCCAGTAAATTCCCACTCATCTCTCAAGACCCATATGAAGTCACATCCCTTGGGATTTCCAAAATGAAGCTCAGGCTCTCCAGAACCAAACAGATTTACTGCAGACAGTAAATCAACTCAGGGGCTGAGGCTCAGCTCCATCTGCCTCCCCAGCACTGCTGTCATGGACAGTCTGGGCAGCCCTCTCTCGTTTGTATTCACCTGGTATGTGCACCTCATAGTTGTAAGCATCCTTTTAGGTAGGTGAGGCTTGGTTGGCCATGCCCTCCGAAGCCACCAGTTGAATCCTCTGACATCTTGTGCAGTGTAACTGACCTGTGTGAGACCCCCTCGCCTGCTGTCACAGTGGGCAGTGGAGATGATCCCCTGAGCCATGATTTTGCAAGAGACCTTTGGCCACAGGCTCTGCAGCTGGAGAACATAAACAGTTTACTCTCACTGCATTTCTCCAGCCCAGGCAACCGGGAAGATTTAACCTTGCTTGGTCCTAGCACCAACTTACCCATGTGCAGACCCAAGGCACGTAAGCACCACTGCTCCAGTGTAAATGCTGCCCCCCAAATGCTGCCCGGCCGCTGTCTGAAACCCTCGTACAGTAGGGCCCAGCAGGTTCATTAGAGAGCTAGGCTCCCTGCTCCCCAAAGGAGAAAACCCCAAATGAGTCAGTCACTGGCCCCCTGGCAGCATACTGAGGTCAGCATCCGTGCACCTACAGCCTGTCCTACCGCTGGAGACAGGGTGTAGGGAAGACCACGGTCTTATGGAAAGCCAACATTCCGGGCAGGGATAACGGTAGTGCCCACATGAGCATGCACATCTGAGTGCCTGACTGGGGGAGTGCGGAGGGGGAAGGTGGTCCTTAGAGAGATGCAGTAACTGGGGGTGGGGGGGAGCTACAGAATATGGACATCACCTGGGGGCTGGGTGCGAGGACACCTGGGTTCTGGTCCCTGCTCTGTACAGAAGCCAGTGAGCTTTTCACAGCACCAATCTGATCGGGTCACGGGTCTGCTCAATACCCTTCGGCGGCTCCCCATTGCTTTCAAGATCAAAGACAAAACCTTAACATGGTCCACGATGCCCCACATGTTCCAGCTGCTGGACCTTCCGAAGCTCGCCCAGAACCACTCTCTCCCCACAAGCTCCTGCTCTGGCCACACTGCTCTTCCTTCCGTCCCTCTTTCCTGCCACGCTCCTTCCCACCTCTAGGTGCTTCTGCATGCTTCCCCTTTGCCTGCAACGCTCTCTCCCCCTCTTTGCCTGGCCGGTTTCCATTCCTCAGGGGAGACTTCCTGGACCTCCCTGACCCTCAGGATTTTTCTAGTTGTTTATGGAACCCTGTATTTCCCTTTGGGAGGGCTGGTCGGCATTGCAATTTTACACTTGCTGGTGCCATTGATGGAGGTCACTCCCCTCATTAAACTAAGTCCTGTGAATGTTAGAGTTGTGTTTTGCTCACCTTGGGTTCCCGTACCTAACAAACGGCTGGCATAGAGTGGGGTGCTCAATAATACAACTTGAATGCAGGCATGAATGAACAAAAAGATGCTAGAGTGAGTTTGTGTAAGACAATTTCATCCTCTGGTCCTGAGGCCGCAAATGATGATTTGTAGGGTACCCACGCCATGCCAGGTGCTGGTGCGGGGGTGGCACAGAGCTGATGGCATGGAAACAGGCCATGACACTATGGCAGGATGAGGTTATGCTCAGAGGACAGGCAGGATATAAGGGAGCTTTCAGTAGAATATTTGGTGGGGGATGAGGAGGACCTTGAGATTACAACCCAGGCCCAGTCTGAAGGGTGAGAGTTAACAGGCAAAGATGGAGGCAGGGTGTTCTGGTAGAAGGCCCAGTAGGGAGGGAGCCCTGGGAAGGCTGTGCTGTAGGAGCATGTGCTGGGGGCACTGGGGAGAGACAGGCCAGACGGGCCCAGTTGAACTTTGTCGTGAAGGCTGTGGCGCCACTGTGGGGGCTTCAGGCAGAGGGCAACAGAGGAATGTCCTCCTGGGTAATAGGAGAGTCTGGGGCCCCTCCGGCTCTGGCGCCCAGGAGTATGAGACCCATGGGGCAGAGGAATGATGGGCTAGGTTAAGGAAGGTTCCAGATGCCGTTGCCAGCAAGATTCTCAAGGGACTGGTTTCCTCCCTGACGTCAACTTAAAGGTCACACAGATCCCAGGTTTCCAGTCAGGAGCCATTTAGGGCTCCATATTTTATGCTTTTACCCAGATCCCTTTGGGATCCCGTAATAGCCCCAGCCTGGACCACCTTGTGGAGTCCCCAGTCCCCTGAGCCTCCGAGGTGCTGTGAGAAGCAGGGCTTCTTTTCGTTTGTCCTAAGCTTACCTCACTCAAGTTTCAAAAGGAGGGGAGGGCACATCATCCTAGTGTTTCGGGAGTGAAGGAGGAAATGCACCAGGAGCTGCCGCAGTGGGAAGGGGAACTCAGGACATCCTTGACTCCCCGGCCTCCGCATCACATCAGCCCACAAGCTGTATTCCCAGCACGACAGCGAAGGCAGCTGGGCGGCCGTCTCTCCCTGCCCCCAAGCCCAGGCCCCTCTCTGCGCCTGGATAGGCCAGGCGTGAGCCGATGTGAGGCACCAGAAGTGAAACCAGGCCATTCAACAGACAGCTCAGCTCACTCCAGCAAACGCCGCAGCTGGGGGACACGTAAATTACAGGGCCCCTCAGTCACCAGGCTCCTTCAATGGCGCTGACGGTTCCTCCAGCCTCTTCTTTCAGTGCGGTCCTCATCCCGCCAGGAAACCTGCCCTGGCCGGCGCCTTGGGCTGGAGCCGTTCTGCAGCTCCAGCCCCTATGGAGCCCACACCAGGTCACAGCTCTAGTTAAGCTCTGAGTCCTGCTTGGCTTCTCTCAGAGTCTCACTCTCACAGGCAGCCCGTCAGCAAGACCTGCCAATGTCACTTCCAAAATATATCCCAAGTCTGTCCACTCTCCCATCTCCTCTGTCACCATCACCTCTCTCCTAGACATGCACCAGTGGCTCTGTCTCCCCCTGCCTCTCGGCTCCCCACCCATCCCACCCCATAATCCATTCTCTATCAGCACCGAGAGGAGCATAAAATGTAACCTGAGCATTCGGCTCTCCCTCTTAAAACCCTCCAGTGGCTTTCTGGTTCACTGAGGGCGAACTTTACAAACCCCACAGGACAGAGTCACGCAAGGCGCCACAGGCCTGCGTCCAGGACTTCTCTGAGCTCTCTCTCCTCTCTTCCTTTCCCTCATTCCATCAGGCCACTCTGACCTTCTTTCTCTTCTGCAGACACATCAAGCCCCTTTCTACCCCAGGGCCTTTGCACCCTCCTGCTGACCGGCATGCTCACCCCCATCCTGTTTGATTTATTTATTTAACGTATTTAATAGACCGTTGATAGTGCTTTATTTTATGCCAGGCTTAGCCTAAGCACTTTTTGAGGCTGAATCACTTGCTAACGCTTTGCATGGTTAGCTTCCTCTTAGTTCAAATGTTTCCTTCTCATGGAGGCCTTCCCTGGCCACCATCAAACACAGGTACCATGGCTTCCCCATCAGGCCCTAAAGAAAATATGCCCTTGATTCATTTTTGCCATGACGAGCAATGGATAGCTTCTTATTTATTTCTTTATGGATCGTTAGCTTTCTCTTCCACTAGACTGGAAACTCAAGGAGACAAGACCTGTCTGTCAAGTTGATTCTTATGTCCCCAGAGCCTATACAGTGTCTGCCCATGTGAATGAATGAATGAAGGGGCCACCTGCCCGGAGAGGCTTCTGAGACCTCCAAGCCCACAGCTGGTATGTACAAACTGCAGGATGTAAGTGATGAAAGGTTTCCTGTGGTCACTGCTCAGAGGCCCAGTCAGGGGATGGGCTTCTACAAGGTTGGGGACCAGTCTTGCCCATAAATACAAAAATAACAACGGGCATGTTTGTAGCAAATGGGAACCCACTTTAGAGCTTTCAAAGAACGTCACATACATGAACTCACTGGCCTCTCCCAGCCACTCAATGAGGCTGTCCTCGCCCCATTTTACAGATGGAGAAGCTGAGGCCCAGAGAGTTGGGGCCACACAGGGTGCACAAGAGCCAGGGCTCACCCCCATCTTGCAATGCAGAGCTGAAGCCTTGACAAAGGCCTCTAGCCACCTGAGTGCCCTGCTCCGTGCAGTTAAGTCCTCACTTAACATCACTGTAAGTTCTTGATACTGTGGCAAGACAACACAAACGTATTATGAAACCAGCTGAGCCTCAGAGGTGTTAAGTCACTTGCCTGTTGTAACAGCTGGATCCCGAACTCAGCCAGCAGACAATCCTGCCCCTTGTTAGTAGAGATGCTTCTAGAAATGGCTAGGTGACCCTGAAAAAGCCTCTTGCTATCTTTGGGTCTTAGACTCTGTCTGTAAAGCCCAGGTTCTTATTAGATCCTGTCTAGGTTGGCCTGGCTATAACACAAGTGGGGGAGGGAAGAGGGCAGATATGTGGCCACTACTGTCTCCTGTGGCCCCTTGCAACATGGGGAAGGGGCTGCCTGGATGCCTGGGAGCAAGGGCAGACCCCACATTGCCCAGGGTACCACAGATGGAATGTCCAGGGGTAACCAATCCACAGGGCTCTGGCCTGCAGTGCTGGCTGAATCACCAAGACCAGGGTCACACGGGAATGCAGAAGGACTGGGAGGTCTTGGAGTTTCCCAAGACCAAGAAAATGACTCATCAGACCCACAGCAGGGTTTTAAGGTGGGCAAATGCTATGCGTATCCAGACCCATTGCAGAGCTGCTGAAATGGGCTTCCAGCCTGAGTTTCCATTGGATAACAAAATCTGATTCCTTCTCTGTATGTTGATTTCTCTTTCTCTCTCTCTCCCTTTCTCTCTCTCTCTCTCTCTCTCTCTCTCTCTCTCTCTCTCTCTCTCTCTCTCTCTCTCTCTCTCTCTCTCTCTCTCTCTCTCTCTCTCTCTCTCTCTCTCTTTCTCTCTCTCTCTCTCTCTCTCTCTCTCTCTCTCTCTCTCTCTCTCTCTCTCTCTCTCTCTCCCTCTCCCTCTCTCTCTCCCTTTCTCTCTCTCTCAGCAGAACCTTTGAGACTGCTGTTTTACAGAAACATGATCCTACTGCGTAGGTGTCTGTTGCACAAGGGGGATGGGTATGGAGGACAGAGGAGAAGTGAGAGTCAAGGCCAGTTTCTAACCCCCCAGGGAAGCCCCACTCCCCACAGCAGCAGGGAGACAAGGAGCGCTGCGGTCTGACTCCACCCCCAGATACGGCTGTGTGGTGGGTGGTGGCTTCGGGGGCCAATCAGCCTGAGGGATGCGGCAGGAGCTTTTGTCTGTCACGAAGGACAGGCTGTCTCCTGGATGGATGAATCTGGAACCAGACGCCCAGCTGGGCCGGAACGCTTGGCCTCAGGAGGCGTCAGGGCTGTGGCAGGGGCCCACGCTGGCCACTAGGCTGTTTCACATCCTTCTGTCTTGCTTCAGTTTCCATTAAACTCCTGCCTCCCCGTGACTTCAGCAGTGGCACTGGGGACCCATTCAGGGGACAAGACATGGTGGAACAAACCAGTCATTCCCCATCTAGCTGGGTAGACCGGGGCAAATTCCTTCTTCCCTCTTAGAGCCTCATTTCCGCCAACTGCGAAAGGAAGCGGCTGGATAACGCGACAGGATTGCATCCTGCTCCTGGAGTGCCAAGGCGCCTGGAGGGGGACAGCAGTGGGACATACCCTGGGCACCAAGTCCCCCGCCCCTTCCCCAATCCCACCTGAGGGCTCTGCTCCTACTCTTGCATGAAGTACATGTTGGCTAGCCTAGAAGATTCCTTTCAAAGAAAGGGTTTGCCACTGCCCCGCCCTCCCCAACACGACCTCTGATGTCCCTTTGCTATTGCAGTCTGCCCAAGGCGGCTATAAAGAGGAGGCACGTGCCTGCTTCCATCCCTGCAGGACTTCGGGGTGGGGGGCCGAAGCCCCCTCCTCACCCCTGGGCAGGATCAGGATGCAGCCAACACGGCCCCACCGCTTAGAGCTGCCGTGCTGCCCCTCTCAGCGCCCGGCTGGGTCCTCCTGCGCGCTCCTCGGCTAAGTTGGGGAGCACTGGGCACGTGCCAGGACTAAAATCGGGAGGGGTGGGAGCTGGATTCTTCTAGAGCTGAAGACACTGTCTAAAGTCAAGTTCTTTCTCATGGTGGGTGAAGAGGACGCGAAGGGCCAAGGTAGGAATGCAACGTGAATGATCTGTGTCCGCAGATCCTGCACGGGGGCACCCTAGGTGCGCACGACCTCGATGGAGAAGAAAGGAACCTCAGTGATCCAGAACACCACATTTTAAGGAGAAAGGGGCACATGACTTCAAAACAATAACAGAACAGAGTTCTTAAAAAAAGTCTTCATGGACTTGCAGCGTTGCCTCTCAGAACCAGCGCACATTCAGGCCGATGGCAGCTATGCCTTTGCCACCCCACTCCCGGTGGTAAAAACTGAGCATTGCACACCCGCCAATGCCCCTGAGAGCCAGCCAATAGAGATTGATGTCGCCAGGGGTGATGTCAAGTATTTGGAACCAGAACGGTGGGGAGACCCATCAATCGGAACCAACACCAGCTATGGGAGTGGGTAAGGCCGCCACGGAATGTCGATGTGGCCACAATGTCCAGACTCGGGCGCACCAGGAGGGAAAGGCGATTCTTCATTCGAGAGCGACTGGCCCTGGATCTTAAGCCTAAAGGGCAAGGAACAGGGCCCTGAGGCTGCCACAGCCCTCGGGCTCTGGGCGTCCCGGAGCCTAAAGGTGCAGCCCCAGGGCCCCCCATGCCAGCAGGCTGGCAGGGCCAGGAGCAAACGGCCACTCTGTCCCGTCCACGCTGCCCCCAGGACGTCTGGGATCTGCATGGTGTGCTAGGCCCCCTGTGACAGCGCACGTAGCTGTGTGGGGAGCTGGCGTCCACTTAAACCCCCGCCACCAGCGGAGCATGTACTCCGGCTCTGGGCCAGGCTGGCTCATGACACTTCCTCCCCACGTGGGCAGGTGGAAGTGGCAGGTGACACTGTTGGAGGCTTCTGCCCAGGCTCAACCCTCATTCCAGCCTCTAGGAGCCTCCCCGGGTTTCCACTAGATGAGCCAGCCTGCGGAGGAAAGCAGCTCCACATATGCAAAGGCCATCTCCGCCTACTGTGGCCGCACCCCTGCCCCACTGGAGACATGCCCCCAATGCCTAACCTGCCATACCTGCCACACACGAACAGATGGCAATGGCTGGATGGGGTGGGAGGAAGCATTGGGCTGAAAATGAGTTTGTGAAGTGAGCTGGAAAGAATGACAGGCAGGCCCTGAGCCAGCCCTGCCGGCACTCAGCTAGTGCAGGGCCTGACCCTTCCATAATGCTCTCCTCCCTCTCCTGCCTGCCCTGTCTAGGCTGACCAGACGTCCCGTTTTAAATGGGACAGCACCGTTGTTTTCTGTCTTGTTTAAAGTGGGATGTCTGGTCAGCCTAGCCCTGTCCCACCAACCTCTGCCACACCCCCTTCCCCATAGGCAGAGCCATTGCCTCTGAGCCAGGGGCCTTTCCTGCTTTTCACTCACCAAGCAGCCCAGTGCAGCTGAGCTATGGCATCCCTCTGACCCCAGAGGCTGGTACCTCAGGTACAAATGTCAGGTGTGCAGGCCACCATCAATAGTGTGGTTCTCGATCACTGTCCTCACCTTGGTCCCACCTTGCTTGTGGCCCACCTCACAGTGGCTGGGACCCCACGTTCCTCAGCTTTGAAATAGGGATAACCATAGCCATACATCACAAAACGCTTGATGGGAATGTATGCAATGCTATGTACACGTATAAAGCATCAGTCTGATGCCATCTCTTAATAGACACATGCCACGATCGTTACCGCTTACCTGGGCTCACAGGCTCACCACGGCCTTGACTGCTTCTTTGCCCACACCTGCCAGGTGGCCAACACACAATCTTAGCACTCCCCTCAGCCCCTCCTATGGTACATGCTGTCCCATGTCTCGCTCCTCTCAGCAGAATGGCTGCAGCCTCTTCCTGGCTCCTCTCCTCGGCCCCAGTTCGTCCTCTACACTATGCACAGCTGGATCCTGCCCTGCCCTTGCAAGGCGTATTCAGGGAGGTGTCCAACACCCTCCATGGTCTGTTTCCACCCCCAATTTTTCCTTCCAGACGTATCTCCGATTCCATCCCTCCATGAGAGCTTGCTATAGACATTCTAGATTATTCCTCCTTTCCCAGAATGTGTGTGTGGTCAAGGGAGGGCACAGGAGAAGCACGTTCCTTACATCTCTGTACTTTTATTGCACTGTTTCTTTTGCCTACACTGCCCTTATACACGTTTTCATTTTCTGACGTCTTACTTGGCTTTCAAGGCCTGCTTCAAATGCCGCTTTCTCCAGAAGCCCTTCCTGATTCCTCCCTTCAAAAGTAACCACTCCTTCTCTTGCATTTTCCAAATGTGATGCTTACACTTCTGCCTAGCTCCTACATAACCCTGCATAGGAGAGACTGTTTGATTCACCCTTTATCCCTATCGCACTGAGCACGGACTTGGAGTAGCTGTTAACCCCTGCTGGGCCCAGGTCACATGCCAACTTAGCCTAGGTGCAGCCTGGAGCCCTGAAGAGCACAGAGCACATACCCCAGAGTTTGGCTGTTGGTCCCTGGTCTGCCTTTGCTGGATTGCAGTAAAGGGGTGGGAGGTTGGGGGTTCACTCTGGCCACAGTTTCTGTCCTCACTGGACAGGTCCTAAGGGAAAAGTCTAAACCTGTGATATAAATGTGTGGAATCATCACAGGAGTAAATGGTCCTCATGAAAACTGGGGCAGAAGTCTCGTCTTTCCCCTGGTCGCCTCTGCTGGCCTCTCTAAGGCAGGGAGCTGGACAGGCAGAGAAATAAACACTCAGTGGGTTCTACCATCCCTGCAAGTCCACCCCGCCAGACAGCTGTCCCTTGTTCTTTCGAGTTCCTGCACAATTTGAGTTACTCCCACCCCCACCAACAGCTGCTACAAACATGGCCCCTTCTCTTAGGACACAGAGTGAGGCTGATTGCCTGCCTCCATATGGATGCAGGGCATAAACATGACCTTTTTGAAAAGCCCCACTGCCCATGGTTCCCATTCCAGAGTGTGACCTGGGGGCAGTGGAGAGCAAGGCGGGTGAGTCTTCTTCATAAACCAGGGTGACAAGGCCCTCTGACCCTAAGCATCTGCAGTGATCTCAAACATCCCTTCCAAGGAGCCAACCACCACCCCACTTGTCATGAACCGTCCCTCTGCCACGGTCTGTGGCCTTCATTCATATCCTGCAGCACTTAGCACAGCCCACTCTCTACTGAATAATTGGACTGTGGGAAAGTTTAATCCTCTCCCTCTAAGAGTTCTCATTTGTACAGAACCCTACAGTTGACCAAGAACTTTTGCAGTAACCCTGTAAGATCATTTTTTTATATGTAAGAGATGAGCTAATGGAAACTCAGAGAAGTTAATTGGCTTTTCCAATGCCGAAGAGCTAGACATAGAAGTTGGACTCAAACTGAGGGTTCTTACTCACAGCCAACGCTCTGAGGGCAGGCATGCAGCTCACCCATTCTGCATCTCTTGCAGTACATTGTCTAGTGTCCTGTAAATAGAAGCATCCAGAGTTTTTTCATCGAATTGGAATGATTTCCTCTTCAACGAGGCTGAGAGAGAAGTAGGAGGGAGCTGACACCTTTTGCAGCTAAGTCACATGTCCCCATTGCATTTGGTGGCATGACATGACATCTCTTCTAAGACCTCACGTGGCTAGATGCAACTGGGTGAAGGCTGTAACTTTTCCTCATGGCCCCATTTTACTGGAAGTGTCTTTTCACTCAATATAATCATCATCATTATGACAACTAACAAACCATTTTGAGCCAAGGCCCAGTGAGATAGGTACTATCAATATCCTCCATTTCACATGTGGTCAGAGATTAATTCATCCACAGTTCCACAATTAATAAGGAATAGAATGGGATTCCTGGGATTTGAATCCCATTCTACTCCTTATTAATCAGACTTGTAACTGCTGGGTGAGCTGACCTCTGCCTGGGCAGGTCAACTCGGTGTTATTGCTACTGAAGCCAGGCAGTCCCACCTCCCTGCAGATGGCCTGGCCCTGCCCAGGACAACCTTCCTGTAGTGGGGGAGTCAGAGACATAAAAGCGGATCCTGGACAAGACAAGACTAGGGACAGTAGATACAGAACTTAATTCACTGAATCCTCATCTCTGCTCTATCAGCGGGCACCGGCACCTTCAGGTCACAGTGGTGGAGACAAATACACAGAAAAGTTAAGGAACCTGCAGGGCTGTCAGCCCTCAATGCCTGGCTGCTGCTCCCAGAAAAAGCCCTGGGAGCTGTCACAGAGGTGGCGACCCTGAGTGGGGCAGAGGAGGGGAAAGGAGAACCATAGCATTCGGAAGGGGTTGGGGGTTGGGGGTCCAGCTGAGCAGGGTTTGGCCCCCTGGGTGTGGGTCCTAGTAAGGCTGACACCATTGCTGTCAGCCCCAAGGTGGCTGAAGACCCCACACATAGGATCTAAGTGTCAAGTAACCGCACATCCTTGTTGGGGAAAAGTGTCAGTTAGGCACTATAGAGTCAGGCCTGGCGGGTCTCTGCAGCATCCTCTAATCCAACAACACCCTCTAACCAATTTCACAATGAAAAAATGTTTCATCTTGAACTACATTAGACATTCAAAGAGGTATAAACATAACATGTCTCATTCAGCCATAAAATGGATGGAGGTGGTGGCACGTGGGTAAGCCCGAACACATTACACTGCAGCTGTAGAAGCAGAGGGCAGGTTCCTGGTTGCCTGGGACTGGAGGGGTTGAGGGGAAGTGGCGGGTGGCTACGGAAGGGTAGGGGTTTCCCTCTGGGGTGATGACAATGTTCTATAATTGATGGTGGGATGGTTGCTCATGTCTGTGAATATACTAGAAACCACCGAGTTGTAGAGTTCGAATGGATGAATTGTGTATGTGAATTATATCATAACCAAGTTTTAACTAATAATAGTGATGGTGATGATGATGATGATGATGATGAAGAACCTGGCATACCTACCATCCAACTTAATAGTAGTTAGCAATATAGCCAAGCCTCCAGAGACCTCAGTGTCCACCTCCTCCCTCCTCCCTGCTGAATTTGACGTTTATCACCCCCCTGCCCTTCTTTAATAAGTATATTCCCTGAACAACGTATTATGTTGTTGTACATGCTCCTAACTTCATATAAATGAATTATGTTGTAAAAGTTCTCTGTAATGTGCTTTTCCCCCTCAATAGGATGAGATTCGTCTGTGGTACAGTTTGGTCTGGAGGTCAAGTTCATTCATGCACATCAGGGATGGCTCGTCGTGGGCGGAAGTACCGCACGTACCATACACAATGCGTATCCGCTCTCCTGCTGACAACTATTTGGGTTTTTCCTTTCCTTCTCTCAGCAGCGCACACAGCGCGGGTGAACGCCCTCTCCCCTCTGCTGCACGGGCGGGTGTCTGTCCCTAGGACGTGCCCAGGATAGGGACAGCTCTGCTGGGGGCCGTCCGTACTTGCACAGACTCTGCTACACTATTCCTCAATGTCGTTCACGTCTCTTTACAAGGAGAAAACTGAGGCCCAGAAAGCGAACAGTGACCTGCTCAGAGTCCCTCAGGATCTGGGACCGATTCCCAGTCCAGGGCTCTCCTGGCCCCAGCACACTGCCTTTCCGGAACCCTCTATTTCCTTATTTTTATTTCTCTACAAATCCCAGCGACCACCCGGGCAGTGTTATCGGAGCCAATCTAGGAGAAACACATTATCAGCAATGTCCAGGAGGGCTGGGGATCTGGAAGTGTTTTGGGGAGGAAATGGGGAAGAAATTAACTTTAGAGAATTCCCTCGACGGCTCTAAACTGCAGAGCGGAGGGCCTCTAGAGAAGGGGCGCTTGCAGAGGCAGCTGGGGTTCGTTTTCGGGCAGTTGTGGGTCTCTGTAGCCCTTCCCATGCTGGCTCCTGGCCCGCCTCCCCAAGAGGGCCGGGGGCTTCCTTATGTCAGGGGCCCTCTCCAAGGTAACAGCCAGCCCTCCTTCTGGGGCAAGCTAGTTGCCCACAATAGGGCCACAAAGGTCACAGGAAGTGCCTTCATTTGGAGTCTGGGTCTGAGCTTTATTGACTGGCTGGCTGATTTCTAACGCACAACATCTCCATGGATCCGTTCCCCTACAGCCTCTCTGCTCCAAGTGCTATCACCAGCACAAAGGTGTCACCAGGGCATCACAGCCTTCACTTTGCATGCAGAAGGGATCACAGCTGACAGGCCTGAGGGGGCAGTAGGTCACATTAGGGCTTTAGACATTTATCCTAAGGATGGTGGAAAGCACTAACATGCTCTCACTAAGGTTATGCATTCATTTTTAAAAGACGATTCTGGCTTCTGGGTGAAGAAGGGATTGTAGGATGCCAGTGACTAAATAAGGTGCAAGGTGGCAGCATCCTGAACCGGAGTGATGATGGTGGACATGGAGGGAATCAGGGATGGGAGACCAGCAGGGCTCAGTGATGGATGGGATGTGAGGGGACAGGCAGCATCCAGGCTGGCTCCCAGGTTCCAGCCCAGGTGCAGGGCATGTGTGGCGATGGCACCATGCCCCAAGACCGGGAATGTTGGCAAAGGGCCGGCTGTGAGAGAAAGACGCTGGCTCCAGCCACAAGCCCTTTGAAGATGGGTGGCCCGGGACGCATCTAGGTGGAGACATCATGGAGGCTGCCCAGTGTGGTTCGTGGGTGGGGAGGCTCGCCCTGGCTGGAAACCCACAAAAGCTCCTCTCTGTGTTAGAGCCCCATACTGAGTTTTGCTGTCAAGTGCTGTAGAAGTGAAAAGCAAATGGTTTACGGTCATGGCCAAGGAGAAACCTTCACAGGTATATACATTTTGGTCTGTTTTCACTTCTCATTTGAAGACAAATGACTTGTCCCAGTAGGTGGTTTTGCCTGGATTACACACTGAGCACACACCAGGCATTGTATTAACACATGTTAACCAAACAGCACAACTGGCCAAGGCTATGTTAGGAGGGAAGCGGGGAAGGAGCCCCAGGATGCTGCAGCAGGCCTGGAGGGGTCCAGAGTCCATCAAGTAGAAACAGAGCAAAGGAATCAGACCAGGATGAGCAGATGCGCACAGGTGAGACACGGGTAGGAACGAAAAGGCGTATTTTACTGAAAGAAAAGGATATAGCACAGTGGGAGATTCCTCAGGGACTAGGCTAGAGAGACAAAACGGGCTTTACATTTGGATGGGCACGTGTATGAGCACTAGGGAGGCCTCGTTGGCTTTGAGCGGGGAGTGGAACTGACAGGACCCAGCAACCGATGGAGTGCAATGGGTGAGGAAGGAGGCACTGCTACTGCCACTGTGGGTCGAAGCCCGGGGGTCCGGGAGGTCAGATGGGCCACGAGCCAGGACTGCACAGGCAGGAGGAGGAGGTGGGAGTGGAAGAGCAGAGGATGGAGCTGACACTGCACGTGACAGCCCATCGCTCTGGCTGAGACAGAACAAGGGACAGTCTGAATCGAGTAGGAGGGTCTCTTCCCAGGCTGGCCCTTAGGGATGCGCATGAAGGAATGACTCAGAATTAACCCAACAATTATTTGCATCTAAAACAGAATTTTTGAGATACCCCAAAAGAGCATTTCTTTAGGTTAAGTGTTCACCCTAAAACAACCATCAGCTCTGCAATCCTTTTCTTCATTAAAGGCACCAAGGGACAGTTGGTGCTGAGTTCTCCCTTTTCTGGGTTAGCTGAGTCTGAAATAAGGAGAAGCACAAAGAGGATGGGGTGGTGGGTGCTATGGGTCTGCTCTGCTGCAGCCCAGGGGAGGACAGAGGGGCCCGGCTGGGGACAGAAGCTCTGGCTACAGGCCCTGCCCATGTAAATGCCACGTGGCTATTGTGGGTAGAAGCTGGTGCCGGGGCAAACAGGGCAAGGCGAGACAAAGAAAGGGCTTCGGGACACGCGGACACCAGCGCTCAGCACCTGTGGAAAATAACCGAGCCCGAGAGGCAGGTCCAACCTGAACATGGAGGGCAACACCTGAGAAAATAGAGCCCTGGTCACAGCATCTCAGGGTCTGTTGCTGGAAGGGGCTTCTCTGTCCTCCGAGCCATGTCCACATCACTGCTAGTTACTGCTCCAGGCTACAGACAGGATCAGGTCCCACCCCTACTCCACAAAGCCTCTCTGACGCCAACATGACTCCTCCCGGGGGGTAACCAAGCCAGGGCTTGGCCGCTGCCCAGTGCCACTGGGACACCACGGCAGACATCACTGAACAACAGCCACGTCTTCTGCTGCACGGGGATGCAGCCTCAGAATCTCACTCAACACAGCCCTCCAGGCAGCCATGACTAATCACTCCGCCTCAGGAGGGCAGCGCTTTGCCTTTCTCTGAAAGGAGAGAGCCAGAAGGCCCCAGCCTATCCCTTCGGTGTGCTGTTCCACCCTCACTGGTCCTCACTGCGCCTGTGACCCAGCTGCCGGCCACTCCTAAATAGGCCTGTGTGTCCCCGCCCCAGAGCCTCTGCCCGCGCAGTGCCACGGCCTGGAATGCCCTCTGTGCGGGCTGCTGGCTGCTCCTCGGTACCCGCTCTCCCACCTCCCACAGTACTACAGCTGTGTCTGGGCCAAAGACACTGCTTGGCCCCCCTTGGCTCTGGGTTAACTATGTAACTAAGTGCTGGCCAATGGGGTATGAGCAGAAGTGATGCATGTCAGGTTGTTTTCTTCAAGTTTTGCCCATACTCGCCCCTGGGCCCCTTTCCCTTTCATGCTGGAGATGGTCAGAATGAAGCAGCTGCCAGGAGTCCGGACACGGAAGCCACCTGACGACGACGGCAGGGCCACCCTCCCAGCCCTGGACCTCTGTCCTCTGGCCTGCTAAGGAAGAGAGCACCCCCACCCCGTGGGGGTCCCTGTATTTAGGGTGTATTGTTGTGGTGACAGCTGGGTCTATGCCCTAACTACATGCCCTCCCATCAGCCTCAAGTGCCACCTCCTCAGTGAGGGTTTGCCAGTGTCCCAGGCTCCTCCAGGACCCCCAGCACATCATATGCACCTCTCACTTGCACACCATAAGCCAGAAGATGGCCGGGTCTAGCTGAAAGACACTTGCCTCCCCTTCATCCACCCTCTATGCCAGAGCTGGCGACAGCACTAATGCACAGATCTGACCACATCACCCCCCGGACCCCAACTAGGGGTCCAACTAGGCCCAGGGCTCAATGCGTGACTCTACCCTGCACTGCCCTTCAGAGATGAGGCCCAGACAGTGAAGTGGTCTGGGCTTCACAGGTCAGCTGGCCTGGCTCCCTCTGTGTGTACGACCACCTCCCACCCCTCGCAGGGCCAGCCCCACCCAGCCCCGGCGTGGCTGGCCTGAAGTAGCCGTTTCCGTGCTGACTACAGCCTGTATTGTCCTGCTCCTCATTTGTTACTAAGAACAGCAACAGAGAATGGGAGAGTTTCCCTGATCTTTGTGTTCTTTCCAAATGGCCTAGGAAGTCCCACGGTCTGTACATCTGTTCCCAAGACCCTGCTCCTGTCTCACCAGGTCATATGCTTTGCAAAAGGCCCACACCTATTCCTCTTAACTTCTGGCCATCGTGACCCTCCCAAGTGAGGTCCGACCTTTGGCATCCCCTCCCAGGCCTGCAGGCCCATCACTCCCCAGGCGAGCAGAACATGCAGCCCAGAAGCAGGATGCAGCCAGATCTCAGCCAGTACATGGCTATTTTGGGACAGGGAGGATCCTGGGAGGATGCTGGCGAGGTCAGAGGAGGAAGGGAAGGAGATGGGTTTCTGCCCACGATTATGTGTCTCAAGCTCTCTGGATGCCACCCAGGGCCCAAGGCTGCCACAAGGAAGAACACACCCACCACAGGACTCCCACCTCACCCCAGGCAGCCGCAGAGGCAAAGTGGGGGCAGGCACGGTCTGGGCGCTGTGGGCTCCAGTCTGAGCGGCCACAGTGGGCAGGAAGAGTGTGTGTTTACTTGTATCCCAGCATCAGTGACTTCAGCATCAGGCAAGACTCAGAAGAATCCTGGGGGAGACTCAGAAACCAACTGAAGGGGAGATGAAGAACGTGAGAAAGAATCCAACCACTGAGGAATGATTCTTGATGGTCAGTTATGGAACATTCACTGAGCATCAGTTACGTATGGGGCATAATACTAGGTGCTGGTAGACGAAAGGGAATCACGTTTTTACTTTGTCTGTGGCACTTTACAATTTCCTAATTCCTTCTGCAAATATCAGGAGCTTTAAAGTGGTTCATAAACTCTGACCCTAAGGAAATGATCAGAGCTGCATGACTGAGGTGCAAGAACGACAGTGGTGTTTTAGCCCTGAGTTTGAAGACTGCAAACATTTCACAATGTCAGAACTCCACTCCATTTCCAGTATCCTAGGGAACACCCTCCATCAATGTGACGTGCTCAGTAGTGTGCCTGGCACATAGCAGGTGCTCAGTTAGGGGCAGTGACAGTAACCGCTATGGCAGTCACACGGCCGCGGGCTTCAGAGCGGAGGAGGTAGCTTGAGCAGGGGCTGAGAAGCCTTGGCTTGGGCAGGTAGGCCCAGGCGCAGCAGGACCGAGCCCATCCTAGCAGATGCCTTCGCTCCGCGGTCCCGCCGTCTGAGACGCTTCTGTGCAGCTCTTCCAACCCTTCTCTGCCATCTCCAAAAAGCTGGGAGAGCACCTGAGTCTTCTTACTTTGCCTCAATTTGGTGTCTTCTCTTTAAATTCTCTTGGTGTGACCCACCTGGCTCTGATCAACACTTTGGGCCAAACTGCCCTGTGGGGAATTCTCTAACACCTGGACACCCCTCCCCAAAGTCCCTGCTCTGTGTCCTCCCATCTCCTTGTCAGCTTAGTTCCTGCTGGTGGCCGTCCGCACAGAGGACCTGAGTCAACCCCTTCCTTCTCCCCGCTGCGTCCCTTCTCCCCACTGTGTCCCTCCTCCTCACCACCTCTGAGCGGCTCATGCTGCTTCACGCCTTTCTCCTCCTCCTCCTCCTAGAGCCCTGGGTCCCACACAGACTCCTGGAAGGTGAGGAGAGCGGAAGCACTCTTCCAGAGTCTCCCTCCCCGGCTCCCAGCCTCCCCGGACCACCAGAGCCAGACTCTCCCAAGCACAAAATTGGTACCTATTGATTAGGTGCCCTCTTTGACAGCAAGCAGGACATGGGAAGCCCATCTGGCAGGGAAGAGAGAAGAGCAAGCCTCTGCCTTGCCATGAAGCCTCTGCAGTGCCCCCAACACCGGGACACAGTGCTTGATAAAGACGTCTGTGCACCTTGAAAGTGCAAGAGGAATTGAAGAAAAAATACTAATCATTGCGCTTACTAGGAGTCAGGAAAGGTGTAAAGGATTTCCACAGTTATCTCAGTGCATCTCTACCGTGTACCTGCAAGGTGGATATTACCACCATTTTTCACACCAGGCAACTGAGGCAGAGAGAAGTTAAACAATCCTCTGAAGGCCACACAGCTAGTAAATGTCGGAGCTGGAACTCTAACCTCTATCTTCCATGGCTCCAAATCTCCTGGCCTCCACCAGCATTTTATTCTTCGAGCAAAAATGTTGCAATTGACCAAGAGTTATGGAGACAACATGACGTGATGATTTGAAATGTGGGCTGCCCAAGAAACCCTGATGCTACGGTTGCTCTGCCCAGGCCCCATCACCCCACCCTTGCCTTCATCTCATCTCATTAAGCTTGGCATTTTTCTCCCCAAAGCTTTCCCACATCCCGGGACTCAATCTTCTGGGCCCCGAGGGAGGGAGAGAGCTTCCCAGGGCTCCTAGGCACTCTTTTAATTAACTCGGACGGCCCTCTTCCAACCGAGGCCAGCTGAATCTTGTCACGGTCTCACCGTCTCCCGTGGCAGCACCCCTGAACTGTGACTCCCACCTCAGCCCATTCACGCTCCGGCAAATGCAGTCCCTCCGTTTCCTGTATCCTCAGCCTCTGTTGGCCTCTTTTCCCTGGCTCGGGGCCTTTGGCTCGTGGCCCCTCGGCTCCTGTGTCCATGGACGGTCTGCCCAGTTAGTATCCTGCCAGTGCCACTTGCCCACAGCAGGTATTGAGGGGCTACACTCTGAGCTGGCAGAGACGCAGAGAAGGGCAAAGCCCTCTGCGATTAAAATGTTACCTTGTCTCCCTCAACCCTTTTTTGGAGCTTCCTTCTTCACCTCCCCAAAACTACAGCCCATTCCAGTTACCATGGGAACTTGCCATCTGTCATTCTCGTGGCTTAATAATAATGGTCAGCAAACCAGAAAAGTTCTCATGAATGATAACTTATCATTATTATTAACTATGGACAATGCAACTGAACCCAACATGCAGCATGGCACCCAGCACAGAGCACGCACTCAGTACACAGCTGCGAGTAGATCAGGGGTCCCCCAACCTCCAGGCCAGGGGCCAGTACTGGTCGGTGGCCTGTTGGGACCTGGGCCGCACAGCAGGAGGTGAGCGGTGGGCAAGTGAGTGAGGCTTCATCTGTGTTGACAGCCGCTCCCCATCGCTAGCCGTTCTGCCTGAGCTCCGCCTTCCGTCAGGTCAGTGGTGGCATCACATTAGTTGTATAATTATCTCATTACACATTACAGTGTAATAATAATAGGAATAACGTGCACAATAAACGGAATGCACTTGAAGCTTCCTGAGACCATCCCCGCTGCCTCCAGTTCGTGGAAGAATTGTCTTCCACAAAACCGGTCCCTGGTGCCAAAAAGGTTGGGGACCGCTGGACCAGATGGACAGACGCAGATGAGAAGCAGGCCGTGTGAGGGGGAAGAGCACTAGCAGAGGTGACCTCGGCGGTAACCTGCCCACGCAGAGCCAGTAAATGGCAGAAGCAGAAGCTGAACCCAGACTGGACTGGTTAACTTCACTACACCGCGTCACGGTGCAACCTGGAGCTCGTGAGCAAGTGCGCAGGTAGCCTAGACACTACACAGGGAACCTGCAGCAGCCTAAGCCACTTAATGAGGGCAGGCACGTTTATAATAGGGGTAATTCGTTCGTTCTGGTAACAAACACTTCTGTGCACCTACTATGTGTCAGGAGCTGGAGGCATAATAGATGAGCCTGGTCCCTGCCCTACTGGGCTTATTTTCTCATCAGCTCTGCATAACGCTTTGGAATTTCCAAAATATAGCCACAGCCCTTATCTCACTTAATTTCACAATGTGGTGCACACAGTGAAAGCCCACGGAAGAGCTGATGAATGCTTGAATGGATGAATGGGGGCTAGGAGATGGGCGGGCCCATCAATGAGTACAGGGAAGGTAACATCGCAGATATTGTCATTCCGACCTTTCACATGAACAGTGATGCTCTGAGCAGGGTGTGGCCAGAGCACAACCACTAAGAGTGCCTCTAGTGTGTGTCCCCTTCCTTGTCGCCCATCTGCAGGGCTCCTTACCTGGAGGGCAGTGACACCCTGGAGCTGTCTTCGGGACCTCCCGGCGCCTGCGAGAGTGGAGCTTCCATTTCTGCACAAGGAAAGAGAGGAGAGGAGTGACTGGGCGTCATAAAGGCCAAGCCCTGGAAACGGGCTGCGGGCTGGTGGCGGGGGTCGGGGCGCGGGGGCCGCGTGGGGCTGGGAGGACTGGTCCTGGATCAGACTGGCCGCCAGACATCTGAGTAATAAGCAGCAGACGGAGAGGTCCTATCTAGGTAATCTCAATGTCTGATGTCTTCAGGATGCTCTTAGAGAAACTGACCCCAACCACAGGACCCTAAAAACCAGTTGTGGCCTTCCTGCATCACACACTCATGGGCACAATGACCTGCTTTTCTTGGCTCTCTGCTATTTGTTCTGGGGCTCCTGTTGGATCCCAGGGTGGGAACAGTGACTTCTGTTACTCTGGTGTTCCTCACAGAGCCAGGCAAAGGGGACAGGGAGCTAGGCAGGCCCTCTGCGCCTCCATCACACCTCTTCCTCACCAGCTTGCAAATCATTGAGCCAATCTGGAAGGCCCCACAGAGATGGCGACAAATGGCCTGGGACACCTCATGCCCACAGGAGCTGCAATTACAGACAAGTGCGGGCCTGGAGGGCTCACTGTCAAGGGCAGTGCGCCTGCAGCCTCAGTCCTCATCACCCCGAGGCGGGGCCCACTCACACAGAGGTAACAGGAAGTCTCCGGGTTCACTCACAGTTCGTGGACCCTGAGCTGAGCACAGTCCCTACCTCACTGTGTTACTGAGAGGCCCGGAAAAGCTGATGCATAGAAAGGAAGGTGCTGACGTCCGGGGGAACGCGGTACGGGTTAGCTATTGTCGCCCTCGAGCTACAGGTGAGGAGCCGCACAGAGAGGAGACTACAACCTGGCCAAGGTCAGGGGCGAAGTAAGCCTGGGATTTACACCCGGAGCCAAACGGGCCCTTAGATGTATTTTATTTGGTTCCCACAGTTATTTATTTATTTTCATTGAATTGGTTGCCAATATTTTGAAGAGGCTGATTTCACAGGCAAATCCGTTATTTCTAATTTCTCTTGAGAAACTGGAAGGTCTGGCCCCATGGGGACTGTACTGTGGCTGGTTGTGATTAATGATGTCCAGGGTGCTGCAGTCCCTGACACGTGGGCCAGTTAGGATGCCAGCTGGCCCCCATCAGCATTTCTCCAGCATTCACCCTCAGTGTACGTCTGCCACTTAGGGTGGGCCATGAGAGAGGCAAGCCCTAACATCTGCTAAGCCCCACTCTGTACAGAGAATCACGTATGTTTTTCATAATCTAACTCCAAGGTGAATTTAATAGCGATCTCATTCTTTTACTTAAGGAAATGGAGACTCAGAGAGGCTGAGTGACTGGTTGAAGGTCACACAGCCAGTATATGATGGATCTGGGGTGAGAACTCAGGCTGTTCAATGCAAAGTCCACTCCATCCTGGTGGAGGAAGGTGTGTATAAATGCCCTTGGGGGAGGGAGTCCAGCAGCAGACAGGGCAAGGGTTCTGAGGACAGCAGGGGCAGACAGGAAGGGGAGGAAGGGAGGAATGTCCTAAAGGGGAGGCCTTCACTCTGAAAGGGAAGCTGGCACACAAGTGTTAGGTGGCTAGATGTTAAGGCTGCACCACAAGCGGGCATAGAATGGCCACTGGGCAAGCAAGAGATCTCCTAGGACATAACCTGGTGAAAGGCCCGGTGATGCCCAGCTCTGAGCTCAGCTCACCAATACCACTGTCCAGTGAGAGACTGTACCTATCTACTTCCCTTCCCACCAAGAACCATGGGCTCTTAAGGGATTTCTCTGTGGCTGTGCCTGGCACACAGTAGGTATGGGACACAAGCCTGCTAGTTGAAAGAGCCAGGCACTGAGCGACAAGCCAAGGCCCACTGAATGTGCAGCATTTTGGCTCCAGGTTGCAACCAATAGGTTGTCACACTTTCAACAACAGTAAGGTGCCCAGCGCAGGCTGAGCCCTGGAGATGAAGAATGCAGGAAGATGGACAGGGCCCCTGCCCTCAAGGGGCTCACCTTCCAGCAGCGGAGACAGACAATCGTAGAGAAACGAGCGAATATATAATTCAGGCAGTGACAAGGGTTACAGAGACAAATAAAGCAAGGTAAGGGGATGGGAGAGAACATTTTAAACTCAGTGATCAAGGAAGGTCTCTGTGCAGAGGGGACATTTGAGCAAAGAGCTCATGAAGCAAGGAAATGAGTTGTGTGGCGATCTGGAGGAAGCGTGTTCAAGACAGAGGGAACGGCAGAAGCAAAGGCCCTGAGACAGGACTGTGCATGAGGTATGTGAGGAAGAGGAAAGGGCAGTGTGGTTGGACAGACTTGGGATAGGAACGTGGTGGGAGGACAGGTCATTAGGGCGCTGACAGAGGCTGTGAATGACAGGAACACAGGTCCTTGGCATTTCCATGGCTACTGACAGCCGTGAAACTCCCGAGCTGGCAGGGATGCTGTGCGGCGCCATTCACGCCTCCCGCTCAGGGTCTGTGTTGGCTGCCGAGGGCGCATTCCTTGTTTGGGAACTGCTCTCAGTTGAACGAAGTGGCCTCCAGCAGGGTCATCCCCAAAGCTCCCTGTATCCAGTTAAAGTTATGGTACAAAGACCCAGCCCCTTTGCTTCAATTCGGGGTGATGCTGAGGGCCATCCCGGAGCTCCCATGGGACGAGGTGAGGCCTCTGTCCTGACTGCATCACGGCTCAGCTCCTCCCTCTGCCCGGTGCTGCTTCCCTCACCTCCTCTGGTGTGGATGCAAGTACATCCCCTGCTCACAAACCTCCACCTCAGAGCCTGTTTCCTTAGGAACCCACCCCACGACAGACCTGGAGGTGACTTTCACATTTCCTAAGCCTTCACCTGACACTCACCACCATCCTGGGCAATAGACAGGCCAGAAATCAGCCCATTTTACAGTCAAGGAAACAGACTCAGGGAGGAAAAGAAAATTGCCTTGAACAAATGAGCCACAGAAGGCTTCAGTTCCAGGTCCTTCACCTTCAAGTTCAGTAATTTTGTTCCATCAATCCAACACATACGGAGTGCCTAGTGATTGTGACACTGCACAGTCACGAACGAGACCGTCCCCATCAGCAAAAGAGTGTGAGCTTCATGTGGGAGAAGTGTGTTGAGATGGTCCGGGTGACTGGAGACTTTGAGTGCTGAGTGAGATGAGGGTCTTTGTGACAAGTGAGGGGTCCAGCATGGCGGAGCAGGGGTTTGAAGCAGAGAAGGCACGTGGTGAAATCTGGGTTGCATAAGAGCACCGAGTTGGCAGCGTTTGGGCTACAGGTTGCAAACATTAGAGTTGTCACTCATTCAATAGCAGCAAGACGCCAAGCACAGGTAGGACCCTGGAGATGAGGACCAAGACAGGGAGAAGGTCGGAGTCTGAGGTTCCTCTCTGGAGGCTGTCACGGTCATCAGCCAACTGAGAGACACTGGTGGTCTGGGCTCCAGCATGGCAGCACGAAGGAGAGAAGCAGACAAGGGGAAGGGTGTGCAGGAGGAAGAATGGATGGGGCATGGGATGGACTTGGTAGGGAGCGGGTAGGGGCCAGCCTCCGCAGTGGGCAGCCAAGATGCCACCACGGGGCCAGGAGGCAGGGAAACGCAGGCTCGTGGGAAGGTGACAGTTTGGCTAGGGCCAAGCTGAGTTTGAGGGTTTTCCTTGTGGAGGAGTCCGGGTGGGCAGGGGCACTTGTGGCCCTGGAGTCCCCCATAGAGGCCTGGGATAGAAAAACTGGCTAGCATCAGGGTGTGGGCATGTGTTTTCTTAGCCCACACAGTGTTTAATTTTTGAAAAGTATTAAATCCCAACATCCCAACCCTCCTAGAGTCTGGGCTTCAACCCTACCCCCCTGACCCTGACCTGCAGCTCATTCCTCAAACATCTCAACCCCAGGGATCCTTCCAGCCGCCAAGAACCTTCAAGCCTCAGGTCGTTTCACCTTCTCACTGTCCCCTGCCCATCCCCTTGCCCAGCTCAAATTCTGTAGTTGGTGATTATACTTACTCGCCTGGCTACACCCTCGGCTGCCACGATGCCTTTTCCCCTCAGCACATTCTCTTTAAGCCACAAACCTGGAAGATGGAACACTTCCCGTACCCCACATGGGCACCCATGCAGAGGAATGAAGCCCGACAAAGCACACAACCTTGTTGACCCACCTCGTTGTAATACACGATCATTATCTCAGATGAAAGCCCAGCAAGCAGACTGGGTTTACCTAGTACCTTCATCTCCCGATCCTAAGAGTTCTCACATCTCCTCTCCCCAACCCAACATCCTGCCCCCAAGGTCAATGTCACCTGATGATTTTGAGAAAACAGATGCAGGAAGAGGTCTGCCAGAGGCTCCCGCCACACTCGAGTACCCACCTACCCGTGCGCATCCATGCAGGCACTCTCTCCCTTCCCTCCTCTTGTATGCCCCACCTGCACTCCCAGATAAGGCCTACCCTCCACCTGTACCCTGGGTCTCCCCTGTCCTGCCTCCTCCAGGACATCTCAGCAGCAAGACCCCCGCCCACCAGCATCATCAATTCCCTCCCCTGGATCACTTCTGCAGAGGGCCACCTAGCAAATAGTTTAGGTCCTGTGAAGCATGTGATCTCTGTCACAACCACTCAAGTCTGCTGTCGAGGCGAAAGGCAGCTACAGACAGCTTGAAAACAAAATAAACATGGCCGTGCTCCCATAAAAAAAGTATTTACAAAAATAGGCTTCGAGGGGGACTGAGCTGTCCTTTGCCCAATGCTGATATAAGTCATGATGCAAAAAAAAACAAACATGCTGTTGTTTCTCCCATTGGAAAAGAAGAAAAGAAAAATCCTCTCCCAATGAAGCGTTTGCCCGAGAAAGAGTCCCTGACGGAGGGCGTCTCCTCCTGCTCTCACCTGGGCCACTCCCATCAGCTCTTCCTCTTCCTCTCCCCACCCCCGAAGTGGTCACCATGACCTGCGCGCAGCCAGCTCCGGGGCCTCGTCTCCGCCTGTCACAATGTTTGCTTGCTCCTGCTTCTCCTTGACACACTTTCTTTGCTCCTGCTCCCCGGACGCCACACTCCCGGCTTCCCTGCAACCACTCTGGGCTCCTTCTCAGCCTCCTCGGCTGGTTCCTTCTTACTTATTTAATGTCACAATGTTGGAGGACCAGAGGGCCCAGCCTCACTTCTTTCCTCTTGGCACTGACTCTTGGGGACCTCACCAGTCTTATGGCTTCAACGCCATCTGTGTGTAGTGATGGCCCACTCTTTGCACCTCTAACCTGGACCTTCCTCCGGAACTCCAGACACATTTATCCAGCTGTCTACTTGACATCTCCATTGACAGGCATCCCAAAATTAGCCTGGCAGACTGAACCCCTCATATCTGTCCCCTCTCCCCAGGCCTGCCCCTCCCACCATCTTCCTTCATCGCAGGTAGTGGCAACTCCATCCTGGGGGTTGCTCAAAACCTCAACTCGTCAGTGATGACTCTCTCACGCCGAACCCATTCAGTCAGCAACTCTTGTTCTCTGCCTTCCAGACACGTTCAGGATCTGACCCCTTCTCACCACGCCCATCACTACCTCCTGGTTTGTTGAGTTTCTCAAAACTCATCTCCGGGCTGATGTCTCTGACGGATCCCCCTGCCTCTGCCCTTGCCCCACAGACCACTCAACACGGCAGTCAGGCCTCCTTGATGCACCTGCGTACTCATATGCCAACCTTCCTCCTACCTCAGGGCCTTTGCACCCTCTCTGTCTGGGATGTTCTCTTTCTAGCCAATCACCTGGCTCACTCTCCGTGAGGCCTTCCTTGCCCCTGATGTCTTCCTACAATGTACATATTCCCCCTCCTCCCTGTTTTACATTCTTCTTAGGATTTTTTGTTGTTATTCCCTTATTTATCTTGCTTACTATCTCTCCCTACCATTAGAAAGTAAGTTCCACCAGGACATGAATATTTTGGTCTGTTTTATGAGTAGTCACTACCATATCCCTAGTGCTTAGAACATGGCTTGCCATGTGGTAGGTATTCAATAAAGAAAGAAATATTGGTTGCTTACAAAACAGGAGATTTCACAGAAAGGTCTGGATTTCCGATCTTTCTTGTGTAATGGGAGGATCTGGTGACCCTGGGCCCTGGTAACAGTCGGGTGGTACTGAGTGGTGGCTGCCCATTTTAGGTAGGCACGTGCAGGTCACCACAGTACCCTCCCACTGGCCAACTTTACCTACTTAGGCCACTAGCCTGGCCCCTGGGGCATCGGAGCTTGAGACGCACAGTGAGAAATCTCCAGGCTGAGGCTCAGGGGAAGGTGGAAAACTTTCTGAGGCCCTGAGGTGGACCCCCAGCCATCCCGGACAGAACAGCCTTCCTGCTTTGCCCCTCTTGGCAGCCAGGGCCTCCTGGAATGCCCCACGTGGCCAGAGCTGAAACATCACCCGCCTGGTCATCGCAGCTATTAAAATGCCTGTATCAGTATCAAAGGGAAAATGCCAAGCGGCTACTCACTCCCCCCAAAGAATGCAGCTCTAGCCTGGCCTTGGGTTTAGGGGCCACTCCCTCCCCATGCTCAGCAGCAGGGCACTTAAAGGGCTCAGCTTCAACCTGGGCCCTTGTAACACGTGGGTGGGTCCAGGTCGTGGTGTGAAAGAGAAAGCCCAGAGGCAGAGGCCAGGTGAGCTCGACTCCATAGCCATGACCTTGAACCTGGCATTCCCCTCTGGGCAAATCTGCAAAATGAGGCTATTACTGCCCCCAGACTGCCGGACTCCTAAGAGTTGCTGTGGAAAGGACCTTGGAAACCACAAAGCACTTACCAGGTAGAATTATTAAATGAGTTAATACTAAAAATAATAGCTATACATATTGAGTAGTATATGCCAGGCACCAGGCGAAGTGCTTTAGGTGGAAATGTCATTTAACAACCAATAATTAGTTTTTGACATTATTAGTGCATGACTCCTGCTGGAACCCACCTGCCCTGGGAGGCTGTGGTGGAATTCTATTCTGGGTTAGCACAGACAGCCTCCAAACTCTGATGAAGCTTCCACCACGTGTGGAGCCTGGCAGGTTGATGTGCCCTGAGCTATGTTTGGGGGTGCCAGGACCTTGAGATCTAGCCCCAGTTCTCTGACTAACCACGTATTGAGCAAGAGATAGAGCCTCTCTGGACCTCAGCTTCATCATCTGTACACTGGGGATACTATTAGTTATCCGCTGGGCTACACTGGGCAGCTGGAGGGGAAAATGAGATGAGATCAGAAAACAAAAAGAGGCGTCTAGGTGTGAAGCCGGCTGGGCACCTGCCACGCCAGCTTGTCTGTCTTAGCGGCGAGGCGAAGGCCACTTCTCTCCTGAGTGGCGCCAGGCCTGCCTCCGCCCCCCTGCTCCGGTGAGGCTGGTCTGGCCGCACGCACTGCTGCGGGCATGCGGACATGTGGTCGAGTTTCCTGCCCTTCCCCTCTGGGGGAACTCAGACCCCCTCTTCCTGCAAGAGGGAGGGTGCGTGAGGGTCCTGCCTGCAGCCCTGCCTCTTGACCCTGAAAACTAGAAGTTGGAAGAAGGAGTTGCGCATCTAAATGACCACACTGGGCAGAGCTCTGGCCCCTGTGCCAGCGTCTGCTTCTACCTCCTGGCACAGATGGGTGCTTGATCCCTTTTCATCACCCTGTGCCATAACTGTTACTGGGCCAGCGCCCTGTGGGGACTGAGCCAGCCTTTGAGGGCAGGGCCCAGTCTGGTGTCTCTGATCCACACTTGAACCAAATTACTTACTTTTAGGTCTGTCCTCTAGGGCCCATCCCTGTGGACCCAGGAGGACATGGGCTTTAGCAGAATTGAGATAGAAGGAGATGAGGGTGGGAGGTCATTCCGGTGGGGATCAAAGGCACAGAGGCAGGATCTGGGCTGTGCAGTGCTGGCTCTGTGAGCCTAACCCCCGGGACTGCAGGAGGGGACAGCCCACAAACAGGGTTTGTTAAGGCAGCAGCAGGCCCCAGTGCGGCTGCATGCCCCGGGGCGCAGGCAGCTCTGCGGGGTGAAATCAAAGCGGAGGAAATCTAGACACTCAACCCACACCCACCACAACTGGACTTGTCTGTCTGCTCGGAGGCCTGTGTGCTGGGGGCTGGCGGGGGGCGGGGAGGGGGTGCCTGAAGAACTGTCATCTCCCTCCCTGCACAGCTCTCTTTGTGCAATGGACTTGGCACTTGCTCACAGATTCCTAGGGCCAAGAAACAGGGGACTGGGGGTCTGCCGGATGCCATGGGCTGCCTCTCCTCCCTCTTTCACCAGAACCATAGAAAGATGTGGCTCCAGACTCTGCAGATGAGAAAAAGTCAGGGGAAGGCAGTATATGCCCCTGTGTGTTTCCCAGCCTTCATATGAGGAAGTCCTTCCTTCCGGCTAACCTAAGGCCCTGCTGCTGCCTCAGGCGACTCAAAGAGCTGGGCCCTAGAATTATTGGGATGTGGTAGGAGCCGAGTTAACATGGGGCCTAGGACCTCAAGCATTTCAGGAGGCCTGGGGTCATCTCTGGGCTGGGTGCAGGATGAAGCAGGGGTCCCCTACACAGAGTGGGAAGGGCCTGAGAATGAGACTACTGGGGTGGAAGTCAGGTGCCTCTTCCCTCCCTCCTTCCCTTCCACAAGAGGGTATCAAGCATCTACGAGGGCTGTCCGGAAAGTATCCAGCCATGTCGTATGACAAATAGGCATTTATGGCTGGATGTTATTCTGAACATCCTTCATAGATGTGCTAGAGCCATGCATAGTACCAGGGACACATGTGTGAGCAAAGCAGATATTCAGGGTGCCCTCATGGAGCTCACTCTCTAGGGAGAGCACATAGGAGTCTACAAATGACACACATCAGGGTGAAGCAACCACTGTCATCAGAGCTATGGCAGAAGGGGTGAGGAGCTGAGAGCCTGCCCTGTGGAATGGACTAGGCTGGCTCATCATGGGGAAGTGACAGCTGGGCTGAGGTCTGAGGATGAGCAGCGATGACAGAGGAATGGTTATGACCTGACACAACAGTGTACTTCTTATGAACCAAGCATATTAATGCATTTAGCACTCAGGGCAACCCAAACACGAACAAGGAAACTGAGACAGAGAGAGGTGAATGAACTCGCGATGGCACACAGCCAAGAAGGGCAGAGGCAGGACTGGAACCAGGAAGCCTGGCGCGGGGCCCATGTCCCTCCCTGTGTATGCCTGTGACTGCGGCGCAGGGGCTTGGCTCTTTACTGGACATCGCGATAATCACAAGACCTATTACTAGAGTGCCAGGGACTGCTTGAAGCACTTGTTTAACTTGTTTAATCAAAAAAAAAAAAAAATAGTACTCATAAGGAGATCCTCTTATTATCATCATCACCATTTCACAGAGGTACAATCCAAAGCACTGACAAGCTAAACAACTTGCCCAACGTCACACAGCCCGTGTGACACAGCAATCTGGCTCCAAAGTCTGTGCTCTTGGCCATGACCATGTACAGCCATGTGGCTGGCCTCCGAAAAGGAGGGAAGGTGAGTCATGAGGCTGGAGAGGGTGGCAAGGGGCAGGCCCTGAAGGCCTCATGGACCATAGTAAGAAATTGCATCTCTGACCTCAGAGCAACAAGAAGTCACTGGGGAGTTGTGATCAGGGAAAGGTGGGATCGCATTAAGAGTTTTCACAAGATCGTCCTGGCGGCCATGTAGATGATGAAGGCCACAGGGCAGAATGAATGGGAGCAGATGAGTTAGGGGGCTCCTGCTGTGGCCCAGGAGAGCCCAGGGTAGCCTGGGCTGGGGGCAGGCAGACAGCGATGGAGAGAAGACAGAGCTGTGGGAGGCTGAGAAGGTGGGATCAGCAGGGCCTGCGGTGGGGGCAGCTAGAGGAAAGGGCGCTGGGCAGGGCTGGACTTCCTGCCCGGTTTAGACACGTTGAGTCTCAGGTGATTTTAAGACATCCTGGGGCAGTGGGGCAGGGGGAATGGTAGGTGTAGAGATGGGTCTGGAGCTCTGTCCAGATGAACACACACAACAGCACAGTCAGAGCTGTCAGCTTCATAAGGCGTGAGCTCCCTGTCACGGAGGCCGTGTGATGGGGGGGACCGGGGATTCCTGGTGGGGTGCATAACTCCTTTCCTTTTAACACCCGATTCTGTGGAGTGGGGAGAGGCTGGGGGGCAGGACCACCCTCTGACCTGCCCCCAGGAAACCTCAAGGGCCAGCTCGGAGGGAAGTAGCCTAAATCTGTTCCTGGAAGAGCCCCAGCAAATGCAGCCTGAACCAGCCCCCTTTCCTCATTCCTGTTCCCAGAGGTCACCCTTCTTGTCCTGCCCTACAGGCCACCTTGTGAGAGCATGACCCGACGTAGAAAATCTCAAAGCGATGGTTTCAGAGGCACCTTCACGGGACATCTGCAGAGTAACAGGGGACCCTGTGACTGCCTTGTGGGGGAAAGACGGTCCTCTGGGGCAGCAAGGCCTCCCTGCTGCAACTTACAGAACAGGTAGGGGCGAGCTGCCTGGCGGGGGGGGTGGGGGGGTGGGGGGGTGGGCAGGGACAGCCCGCCTCAGTGGGAAATGCCTGAGCAAAGAGAAAGGCCCAGACTGGACCGCAGCCCAGTGAGGCCAGTGAGGCTGTGGGCAGGCGGGTGGTGAGAACAGCAAAGGGTGCTGCAGAGAAGGCAGAGACCCAGCCCACATGGACTCCAGCCATGGAGGGGTTTTCTGGAAAACCCCCAATAGCCTCCAGGCGGGGAGACAGGGGCCCGGTGTCCCCCTGGCAAGCTGTGCCCAGCCTCTCCGCCAGGCAGTTCGGCCCCTTTGTGCTGAGCTCGCCTTTTCTGCCAGTTTTCTTCAGGGAGGCTCCCACCCGGGCCACGTGGCTGTGGGTGGGAGAGCTAGTGCCCTCGTGGAGCTGCGGAGGCCTGCCTGCAGCCCAGCCGACACCCAGAGGGCCCCAGCCTGCCCCAGCCCTCCTAGCCCCCCACCCCCAGACCGATCCTCAGTTTCCCTTGGAGGAGCCTGCTGACTTCCTTTACTTACTGAGGACTCAAAAAGCTGCTTCTTTGGGTTGGAGCAGAATCCAACCAAAAGAGGTGGGAGGATTCCTGAGCCTTCTCCTAAAACGTCTTTTCTCCTGGATGGCCAACCTTCAGTTGACTTTATTTTTTGAAAAAAACAACAACAATCAAAAAATCAAAACCAACTCTCCCCTGCAAAAAAAGTTACTGCTTACCCTTCTTTAAACCTGCCAGCCTGTCAACCTGCACAGTGCATGGTAGGACCTTTATTGACATCTCATCGTGACCTTCATTACTGTCCCCCTCAGCCCCTCACGCACGGCTTGGGATCCAGGTGCAGAGTCTGGGTTAAATTGCACAGAATACTCCAGGCCCAGGGACACAGGTAAGTTCTCTCTCTGTCAGGGACTGCCAGCCACGGAGCTTGTTAAATGCCCCAGGTCAGACCCTCCTCACAAAGATTCGCATCAGGGTGGGTTGTTTTTTTTTTTGTTTTGTTTTGTTTTGGTTTTTTTTTTTTTGGGGGGGTCAGCCTTAGTGTGCTTTAAAGCTCCCAGGTGACACTATGCAGCCGGCCTGTCACCAGTCCAGGGCAGGCCTTTGGGGGTGTGCAGAGATGATGAAAAAGAGGGCAGAGTAACTTTTAAAAGTTTAGTTACTGTAGAACTTTTAGCTCCATCTTGCTCTAAAAGGGGATATTGAGGCCAGACAGACAGACATACATTATATAGTAAGGCAGCAGGAGGTAAGAGGGAAAACGAAAAGCCAGGGAAGGGTGGTAAAGCAGGACTGGGAATGGGGCTTACACAAAAACTTCTGCCCAAAGCGCTGCGGCATGCCAGGCAGTGAACCCAGATTTGGTGCTAAGCTTCCTTAGAGGACAAGTATCTAAGAGCCAAGAACCAACCCATCCCTCCCAGGAAGCCAGAGCATTCTGGAAGCCAAGACTGGACACAGACTCTTCTAAGGGCCTGATGTAACAAATGTCACAAAGACGGTATTGTAGGCCTGATGCTAAGTCACTGCAGTAAATGCCTTTTTTGTAGGAGCCAAACCAAACCAAACAGGTCCCTGGTGTATACAAGTATGACCTGCCTCAGCTGACTTAGCAAGGCATGGTACCTTATACACATAGTATATACTAGTGGCTCAGAATGCCAGCACTGGGGCCAGATTGCCTGGGTTCAAGGCCTGGCTCTGTTATTTACTAGCTGTGTGACCTTGACAAAGTTACTTAACTTCTCTGTGCCTCCATTTTCTCTTCTATATAAAGGGAATAGTAAAAATACAGTCACTTCATAGGATTATTATGAGCATTAAATGAATTAATAGATGTAAGTCCTTTGAACAGTGCTCAGGATTAGCTGTTAATAAAAGTTGTGGACATGGCACAGCCCTATCTCATCTCCTCCGATGATGAGGGAGGGGATAATGGTTACAGCTGCTAGTAATTGAATGGTGGTGTCATTTAATCCTGCAAGAACCCTGGGTGGAGGATGTTGTCATCCCCATCTTTCAGATCAGGACACTGAGGTTGAGGTCATACAATTAGTGGCACAGGTCCACGTGATATCCAATGCTGTGGGCTGGCCCACTTTACCGTTTTGCCCCAACCAAAACGTGCCAGGCAGCCTGGGAGGTGAGGTGAAGCTGACCCTTGGGAATGGGGGAGGGGAGGGGATGGGTGCTCCCAGCCACTCTGTCCAGGTGGGAACAAATCACACTGAGCCACCCCACTCTCCCCGCCAGGACCAGGGATGCAGCCCTGACTTAGGAGTTAGTCATTTCACCCTCTGCCGGTGGCTAAGAAACACCCACCTATGGGGCACACACGTCCCCCCGCCTCCAGCAAACACCGAGCATACAGCTGGGTAGTGCTGTGGGAGGACAGCTGACTGAGATGGCTTCACTGGCCTTCGGCAGGGGGACCTAAAACAGGCAACTATAATAATTAGTGAGTGCTGCCTACTACATGCAAAGTCCTGGGTTAGACTTCGTAAAGGATCCTGAGACTAGTGACCCCTATCCCTGCCATCAGGTTGTGGGTGATCAGATGGAAAGACAAGACATTTAAAGGTACAGAGAAGAGGGAGTTCCCTGGTGGTGTAGTGGCTAGGCTTCGGCGCTCTCAATGCTGTGGCCTGGGTTCGATTCCCAGCCAGGGAACTACCAAACACACACACACACACACACACATACACACACACACACACACAACAAAAAAAAATAAAGGTAATAGAGAGGAGAGCACAGTGTGTCTGAGGCTGAGCCATGGGTGGCAAATAGACTTTATCCTGGGCATTGACTAATAGACTGGGAGAGGCGGCCTAGAGCCCTGTGTTGAGAAGGATTCTGAGGCCTATCTGGGCTCCCTGGGAGTGTGTTGAGTGATTAGTCATGGGTGCCATGGTTCTGAGATAAGAGTAGTCAACACGTGCAATGTCTAGTTATTTTCCTTCTCTGAGCTAGATGTCTGGGATAGCCAGGAAGTTCTGCAGAAAGTCAGAGCAGGGAGAGAGCCCATTTGGGGTTGGGGAGGGTTGGGAAGGCCTTCCAGATGGTATTGGGGCAAGTCTAGAATGATTAGGAATAAGGGACAATGGCATCTCTACCAGAGTGTCAAATTGTGAAGATATGCCTAAGACATACGGCATTTTGCTCCAGATGCTTTGACTTTTCCCCACCACCTTCCTGTAAGGTTTGGCTCCTTCAGGAGGTCCTCAGTCTGGTTTCGAGCTACCAGCGAGTTTAAGTCTTTGGGAAAAGCTGTGGAATTTTAGAGATTCTCCCTGGCTTCATCTATAGTAAATATTGTTGTGTATTAAAAACAAACAATAAAAACTTAATGAGAGTTCTCAAATAGTTCCTTAAAAACCAACTCTCACCAGTGAGTGGTAACTTCCTGGAACACTTTGAGAAGAATTCGAAAGCTCACTGAGAAAGTGTGCTGCAATTGATTAGCAATGTCTGCTGAGGGCCAGGGAATGGGACAAAGAGCACGCATGTTGCCATGTCTTTGTCACCACTTGAACGGACAAGTATTATCTGGAAAGGAGAAGGTGTGGCGTGGAGGAGAGATGCTTGCTGGAGACGGGGATCCTTCTACTACCTGGTTGTGCAGCCTTCAGACCTGTTTTCTCATCTGCAGGGTAAAGCACTGGACTTGAGGGGCTCTGAGGACCTTCCCTCTATTAACTCCCTACAACCCTAGTCATTTGCTCATTGCATGGAACGAATAGTTTTAGGACTGACACGGTCAAGTCTTGGCAGCATACGAGGGCACCTGAATCTCAGGTCTGTTCATTTACTTAGGTGCTGGCAGCTGTGAGCTACACAGGGCACTCCACACAGGCCGCGCCCCTCACCACACACACTTCCCTTTGAGAGCCTGCTCCTGTCCTCGTCCCAGCATTTCAATCCTCCAGGACCCCATTCAGAGCCACAGCCTCTGAGCCACTGCTTTGATCTCTCCCCTAAACACTCCTCTGGAGAGGACCCAATAACAGTCCCTTGTACACACCCTGTAAATGTGAGACAGTCCTGTTACAATGGTTGTTAGTATTATATTTAGGGATGAGGGAATCTTCCTGGGGTCCCTCGGCATTCACCTTGAAGGTGGCTGCTGACACCCTTTGCTCCCCCTTAGCCTACAAATGGATTTGGCTCTTTTAAACTCCACTCCCTCCTCTTTGACTGCACACTCTCTGCCCAGCCATAGGTGACATCTGATTTCCTCCATTTGGGACATTCCAGCTTCTCTCTTCTCAGCAAGCACATCAAGTAACGGCAGCTGGAGGGCTCATTAAGGGTCCCAGACCAGGAGAGAGGCACTGATGGGGGTGGGGAGTTGGGGGCTGTGGCCTGGAAGCCACACTCCCCATGAGCTGCCCCCCATCCCCCGCCCCATCCTCCTCTCTCAGCTCTGACCCTCCCCTCCCAGCGCCTTGGCCCCTCCAGTCTGGGCCTTGTGCTCACATCTGCTCCTGGCTCCTCTCCTACTGGGTCCCCTCCTCCTCGCCTTCCCTGCCCACTCCCTCTTCCTCCGGCCTCACAGATTCCGTCTGTGCCCCAGCACACTGCTTGCCCCACTGGGGTGGGTGGTGTGTGCGTGCCCCCGGGTTCCTGCCTCCAGGCCATCACACAGGCTGCTGGATGCCCTTCTTCCATCCTTCCAGGAGTCACCCAGGCCCACCTGGTCCAGGACAAATTGCCTGCCTCGGGTCCCTGGGAGCCCTCCATAATGGCCTCTGGTGGTGGCACCTTTTAGTGCACGCTTCCATCTGCCATCTCCTGAAAGTCTCACGGCATCCCCGAGAGGGAAGCCAGGCCTGGGTTTCACAGAGGAAGAACCCGAGGCTGTGGGGGTGGGGGTGGGGGTGAAGCCCAGCTATAATTCTGGGTCTGGGCCCCTGTGCCCACATACTCGTAGGGGTGCCTATGTGCCCCTCGAGAGCAGGAACCCTGCTCACATCCAAGTCATAAGATTGTTCTTTAATAAAAAACATCTCTCTTGTTTGCATTTGCTTTCCTGCCAGGGGTTTCTGCCGGTCCCAGTTCTCCCTTATCTGCCTCAACCCTTCCTGACCTTTGCCCTTTGCTCTGAACTTGCCCTTGGAAAGGAAAGGCCTAGGGTGGAGGAAGGGGCTCGTGTTGCTCTGGGGATACCTTTGCTGTCCCAGAAGCACCTTGGGCCTGCCATAATGCTGTTTCATAGAACTTTCTGTGATGACATATATGTCCTATAGCTGTGCGGCTGCAGGTGTCTACTGAGCACATATTTGAAATCTGGCCAGTGTGACTAGGAACTAATTTTAAATTTTCTTTAATTTTAATTAATGTAAGTATAATGAGTCCCATGTGACAGTGGTTATCATATTAGACAGTACAGCCCTTCGAGTACCCCATTTATGAGCCCCTGGACTGCAGGCCCCATCCAGGAGCTGCCCCCCAGGGCCATCTTCACACAGACTAGGCCACCTACCCCTGCAACCCACAGGACAGTTCTCTCCCTCTGGTTCCAATGCCCTTTGCACTGTCCTCAGGTCCCACCACTGCAGCCACCATTTCCATCCACTCCCCTCTGACCCCACTTGCACCCCTCTGGCCTGCCCTAGCCTCTGGTTTGGCCCCCCCACTCTGCCTTAAGTTCCCAGTTTAGGAATATAACTGCCCTCCTCCAGACTCTTCAATGGTCCTCTCTGCCTTTCTGTAGACCTACCTGTCTCTAAGGCCCGTCCTGGCCTGGGCTACCTGAGTCTCTCCAGTCCTGTCCTTTACCACTCCACCCTCCCAGCTCCCCAGGGCCTTGGACTCCCTTCAGCCCCCCACGGCAAACCCCTCCCTCTGGTTTCCAACCGCCAGAAGCTGGTCCCCTTTGCCCCCAAGGAAAGGGCCGTCACACTCAACCACTTCTGCCCGAACTTTTATCCACCCTTTGCGTCCTCACTTGAAAGTCACTTTCCCAGGAAGCCAGCACCATCAGGTACGTTGCATGTCCCCAGGCCTCCTCTGCTCCCACTACTGTAGCATTTTCCACATGACAGTCACTGCCCATTTTCTCCTTTGTGTCCTATTTGCCTGTAAGGTTGGGAGGGCAGAAGTGTGTCCACACTGCCTGACACCCAGCTGGCTCACAGGAAATGTGTGATGAATGAATGACTGAGAACAGACAAAGGAAGGGGACAGCACATGGTAGAAAGAACACTGGAAGTAGGGTCAGGAGGCTCAGGTTCTAGACCTGGATTTCACCTTCTGACCTAAGTAACCTACTGCCCCTCTCTGTGCCTCAGTTTTCCCACCTGAGAAATGGGGTCAGTTCAGATGGTGTGCAGATGAGAGATCTAGAGGTCAGCAGGGTAAATGTGAAGCTGCCATTGGGAGAGGGAGAATCAGCATGTCAGATAGCGCTGTCAGCCCCAGGGCCCCGACAGCACAAGACTTGGCACGGCTAAGTCTTCGGCAGAGGAAGCAAGGATCTGGGAAAGGCCTGGGGCACACCTTGCCCAGCAGGAGGGACCAGGAAGGGGAGAGGATGGTGACAGGAACTGAGCGAAACTCCCAGGGTCCACTGCTTGTCTCTCAGCAACCAGGGCCCCTGAGATACCTGGGAGAGCCCTCACTGCCCGCATCCTCTCCCACTGCACAGCCGGTTCCTCGTGCACTCCCATCCAGCCCAGAGAGGCTGCCGGCCTGCCTTGCTGAGCGAGAGCTTACCCCCCTCCGCCCCGCCCCCAGGCCCAGGGGGCCGTGGCAGTCCAACACAAGCCCCTGGATTCCCTAGGGCCTGGCAGAGCATGGGAATGAGCTGATGGCAGAAGTCACAGGCACACCACTAACACCCGTAAACTTGCCCTGTGACCACCCTGTCTGCCCTGGCCCTGTGAGCTCCCTCTCCTTGACCAACCTGGAGAACTGATTTGGCAGGTACCCGCTTCTGCCCGGTAGGGACACCTGAGAGGGGCCTGGCTGTAGGGAACTAGAGCATCATACCAGAATGGCTACAATACCACTCCAGTTAAAGCTCGGCTCTAATGCTGGCCATCATCACCACCATTTTGTGAGCTCAGAGGGGTTAGGGCATTTGCCCCAGGTTGCACAGCTTCTAAGCAGCAGCGTGAGAATAAAACCCAGGCCTGCTGGACGCTGCTACCCTGCTCTTCACGGCTCCGCGGCAGCTGCTACTAAGATCCCCTCGCCCAGGTTTTCCGGCAGAGACCTTCCGTGGCTGCCCTCTTCCAGGACCTCTTCCCAGCGAGCTGCAGCCCTTCTCCCCTTCATCTGGGCGCTGGGTCCCCTGTGCTGGTAGGAGTCCCATTAGCCATGGCAATCTCATGCTCTCACTTCCCAGCCTTGTCTCTGGTGGCACCAATGAAGCTGCATGTCCCTTCTTCCTGGGGAGGATGGGGCTTTTTATGGACACACAGATTGCCGCGCCTGAGCCACTATTCTCTTCAGGAACAGTTTGGGAGCGGGACAAAGCTCAGTCATGTCCCCAGAAAAACACACAGGCACAAACATTGGGGGATCATTCCAAGGGGCAGGGAGTCAGAGGCCCGGCTTAGGAAGATGAGGGTATGCAGAGCCAGGGCGAGCCACCTGGACCCCAGAGGTCTGGGGCAATGGGCAAGGACCAGGACAGCACCCGCTGAAAGTACTGCCCCTCAGCCCCCCCTCCCCCCGGCTGCTTCATGACTCACTCCCTCACTTTTGTCTTCCCAAAGGAACCCCCCCAATGAAAAAGGGGCAGTCCTGATCCTGGATGGGTAGATCAGGAGGGCCGCGGGGGCCCAGCAGGCCTTGGCCCGGGGCCGCAGGGCACACGGTCTGCCGCGTGGGCGCTGGGTGGCTCACACCACCTCGGCCGGCTGCAGGGAGGGAGGACTGGAACTTGGCTGCCTGCGCGCACCTCCACCTGCCCTCGCGCCCAGGGCTCCCGCAGCACGGGACACGGAGGTCGCCTGCGGAAGGCGGGAGGCGGGAGCCGAGGGGTCCAGCGCAAGCCGCTCGGGTCCTCCGGGTTCCTGGCCGGGCAGCGTCCGTCCCCGCCCCCAACGCCCCCCGCAGACACCTCGTGCGCGTCCCGGGGCGCTCGGGAGCCGCGCGGAGAGCGGGTGGGGAGGCTTCGCGAGGGGGCGCCGCGGGGAGGAATAAACGCAACAAAGAGCACAGACCTCGTCCAGCAGCTGGCTGACTCGTCCCAAAATAGCCGGCTCCATTTGCTGTTGCCCACGCTCCGCTTCTAGGCGCAGCACCCGGGCCTGCAGCTCCGCCGTCCGAAAGTGGGCAAGCAGGCTGAGCGCCAGCGAGCAGAGGGCCACCGCCAGCAGCCCGCACGACCCCGGGCTCGGCAGCCGCGCGCAGCGCTCCGCGGGCTCCACCGCCAGCGCCACCGCCCCGGGCGCGCCCGGCTCCCCCGGCCCGCGGGCGCCGGCCGCTGCCGCCTTACGGGCGCGCTCCGCTACCATCTCCTCGCGTCTTGAGAACCAATAAATAAATAAATAGAATAAATACAGGGGAGAGGCGCTGCCCAAAGGCGCGATCCAAGCTGCGAGGCAGGGCGACAAGGGTTGTGTCGCTGGAAGAGGTCCCTTTCCTTTGCCCCCGGCAAAGAGGGTGGACAAATCAGCAGCAGGAGTGGGAAAAGCCGAGAAAGCACAACTAGTAGTAACCGGGGTGCGCCCAGGTGAGACCAAGTCACTTCGAAGGACGTTCCAAGTCCAGCAGATTCAGGGTCTGCGCCCGGTCTTTCCCTTCAAGGGTCCGCGGGGTCCACGAGGTGGTTCCGTGCAGCAGCGCGTCTCGGTGTCCCGCGTCTCCCGGGCGAGCCAGTTTCAGTCCCGGGGCGAGGGGGCGCACATGGAGGGCCCCATGGGCCAAGGTGGGTCCTGGCCGCTGCTGAGGAGCGAGGGGCCGATTCCGGCGCCTCTGTAACCTGACACACGAGCCGCGGCGGCACGGATCGGATGAGCAATCCGTGCTACTTCCCAAACTAATCTCTCCCGCCCCCTCCCTCCCCCGCCCCTCCCCCCCGCTCCCCCCCCCCTCCCCCCCCGCCGCGCCGACGGCTTAGATTTGTTTACTTATGCAAACTCGCCCGGGGTGAGGGGCGTGGTGTGCGGGGCCCACTGCCCGACCCGCCGGGTCCCGGAGCCCCTCTGCCGCGCTCCTTGTCCCCTTTGAAGTGACACGGGGTTATTTATAGGCAGGAAGGGGGTGTGGAGTGGAGCTGGAGCTCCACTTCTCTCCCTTTCTCCGGATTCACACCGAGGGCCCCCTTCCCCTTCCGCCGAAGTCAGGGAGCCAGGCATCCCTCTGCTCTCTGACAAGTTGGCAAAGTCAACATGGGGGTCCTTCAAGGAGCCCGGCTGAGTCCGGCATCTAGATGGATCTCCACGTTCTGAGCAGGATGATCTTAATCCCTTCAGGTGGCATTGCGTCTCCTCCCCACCCCACCGCCGCCTGGTTCCCCAAACCCGCTCCACTTTGGGCTCTGCGCCCCCTGAGTTCCGCCGCTTCCCCAGCTCCTTTGATGGGGGTTATTGGACAACCACACTTGTACTCCAGGGTGACAAGTCAGCCCTCCAGGGGGAAGCAGAACTGGGACACAGCAAGGTACAAGAGAATAAAAACTGAGCAGCAAATGTCACTCTAGGGTGTCTGAGAGGCAGGTCCTGCCGCCCGCCAGTCCCGATTCCTCCCGTCTTGCCTGCCATTGATTGAGACCTATTCCGTGGTCTGCTGTCAGACCAACCTGCCAATGGGCCACCAAAGGCCAGCGATTCACACACACACACACACACACACACACACACACACACACACTCCTACAGCATCCCTGTAGAGTCCTTCGGGATTCGGCATACTCCTGCTGTCATTTCCTATGTCCCAGGAGAGAAGAGCTGCCTGGAGGGCATTTTGTAGTTTCCTCTTTTCTTGTCACCTCTCCCAATCGGAGGAACAAATGTATCCCAGGAGGGAGACTTTATCCCCTTAGGTTTCTTGACATTGCTGCAAATGAGGCAGTGGGATTGAGTTTATAGAGAACACCCATTTCCTTGAAACAGCGGGCAGGGGCTAAAAGGCCGGCCCTTGAGCTGTGAAATAGGGGTGGGGGCAACAGGAGTGTCGTGATTCCGTTTTACAGTGGCAGGGTGTGCCACCTTCACATCTCATATATTTACCTGATCAGCCTTCATATATAATACAGTACCACGGCACACCCAATAGAGTGGCACATTTGATAAACATAGTACTGATATTTGTAAGTGTTGTAACATTGCTTACTGGGTCAGTCAGCCACTGTGGGGGACTACAGGAATAGGAAGTGATGCTGCGGGAAGGACTGAAGGCCAGGGGCTCTGAGTCAGTCCAGCGCCAGCATTTCCTCGGCGTGGGACACTGGGTAAGTGTGCCTCTGTTTCCCTACCCTGTGATGGGGTGACTCGTTTGGCCTATAAACTAGTCCCCAAGAAACATGGTGGTGTTGAGGACCACCAGGGGGCGCCAGAGAATTTCTGCACTGAAAGGTACAGCGGGGGGATTCACCGACTTGGACTCGGCTTTGCCCCCACCGACCCTAGTGGAAAAGGAAGAACTCGACTGGGAGGTTGGTTTTCTCCTTCCTTGTTATGCAAGCTGATTATTTTCCTTTTCAGGACGTTAGGGGCCCTCAGGCACGCGAAGGCAGTGACACCGAAAAGGTTGGGGGCTGGTGCATCCTCTGAGGTTGGCCGCTGAAGGACAGCACCTTGCTAGCCTGACCCCAGCATCAGAAATGACATGTCCGAACCCCAGGGAATTCCAGAGGGACTCTGGAGTCAGATAGACCTGGGTATAAACCACAGTTCTGTCAACATCAGTTGGTGTCACAGTGACCCAAGGCCTCTGAGTCTTGGTTTATTCATTTACAAAATGGGAGAACTTAAGCTTGGGAGAACTCTTGGAGGTAATACAACACATATAAAGCATTTAACACAGTGCCTGGCACACAGTAGGCACTCAATGGTATCCACTTCCTTCTTTAGGAATTCATGGCTGCCAGTGCCAGCTCAGATACAGCCATCTCTGGGCCCCCAGTTGTGAAACAGAGAAATTTCAATCCCAAGAGGAAGCAAATGAGTCACAGCCTCCTTCCTCCATGACTTATACCTGGTGCAGCAGCTTGTGGGAGGTGGGCTTTAGCCTGAATGGGGGCCCTATCCCCAGATCTCCCTCCCCTTCTTCAAGCACTGTCTGAAATTCTTACCCTGAGGACTTCTCCCTTCTGGTTACGCATTGCTCACCCCAGTCAAATGCTACAGGGTAACTAGGTTTATTGTGAAACCTCTTTGTGCGGAAGAAGGCCCGGGACCAAGAGACATGGGGGTGCAAAGCCCCTGCTTTCCAGGAGCTCCAAGTTGGGAAGATGATGGATGTGAGGGCGATCTGTCTGGCTGTGACATCTGTCACCCCAGTTGATCACCGGGGTTGATTTGGCTTTTCTGGCTGGCTGGCCAGGTGTCCCCGTCCTCCCTCATCGCTCCACGTGCATCCCTCCTGAAGCTGTGTGCTCCGTGGAAGAGGACGACCATCCCCGAGAGAGGAGAGGACCGTTTTTCGGTCAAGGTGTACGAGTAGCTGCGCTCCCCTGCTGGAACCTCCAAACAAGCTCTCAAAGTAGGGAAGTTAAGATCCATTCAGAAACAATGGCCACAAAAGGCAGCAGTGTGAAAACCCACAAAACAGAGTAAAGGCCACAGAAGGTGCTTTGGGGGCCCCCAGGATGAGAGGCAGGCATCCTGTGGCCCAGGAAGGGTCCCTGGGAAACACGATTTCTTGACTGGAGCAAAGAGATAGAGGGCGTCCACTGCTAGCTAACCCGAAGAGTTTGACTTCCGCCTGTGGTCGTGGTCACCCTCCTGGGTAAAAGCGACATCCTGGGAACCAGGTCGGAAAGCTAAGAGGGGGAAAGACCCCTATGTGTACAGGCTATCCTGTTCCTGAAGGATGTTCTGTGTTTTTCTGCTTCCACACGTGAGTTCCTGTAGCCGGGACCCTGCTGGACCCTCTACCAGCAAGCCCACCCTTCACTCGCCTGCCTTCTGCACCTTAAAGTCCTGCCGTGGCTCTGAGCCCCGATTTACGGAGCAAACCCTACTCCTCTCCCTCGACCCAAAACTCTCGCCAGCCTGGCTCCTGAGACCCCTCCACCCCATCTACTCCCGTTGCCCGGGCCTGAGTTACAGCCTTCCCTGAAGACTCCTCTCTTCTCCCCACGCCGAACGGTGGTCCCATCTGCTCGGGACCTGCCACAGGGCCTCGGCTTGGCTGTTCCACCCACATCTCTTAACCTGGCTGCACATTAGAATCACCTGTGGAGGCCACAGGAGCAGGACACCTGTCCTTTTGTCTTCCCCAAACCTACTCCCCTTTCTATGACTCAGTTTCCTTCGGGGGAGGGTGTCCTCTCAGTCCCTGTGGCTCTGATGAGGTGGACCGCACACCTCACTCCAGGGTATGTGAACTAAACAACTAATCTAATCTAACCAGCAGCTGCATCTCCCCTGGCTATAGGGATTGGGCCAGAGATGGGTGCGTGGCCCAGTTCCGGCTCCTGAGACTCAGGCTGGAATGATTGGGAAGGGACGGCTATTTCTCCGTGAAGGGCTTTCTAAACGAAAATCAGCTGTTGGAGGGGCATCTACAAGACCCCGCCGGAGAATGAAGCCAACATGGCTCATCCATGCCTGCACTTTTCAACGCAGGCCTTGTTTCAGCTCAAGCCAGTTTGAGTTGGGTTTCTTCTCTTCAAGTAAAGGACACAGAGTAACAGATCGGGCCTCACCCCATCTTAGCGAAGTCAGACTCTACCAAGTCAGAATCTCTTTGTGATGGGAGCAGGGGCACAGGGAAGCCAGGTTCCCATCCTGTTTATAGAAGCTTTCAGAAGGACTGGAAGGGACATCCAGGGTAGAAGGTCGCCGTGCTGCGCCCTCCCCCTGGGGGGAACTTGTCCTCCTGAGTCCCAGTTTCCATCTCTCTGATGAGGGCTCTCCCGTGCACACCCACGACCCGCGTGTGTAAAGGCTTGGCGGTGAGAATGAGCATGATGCTTTGGGTAAGTGGTGAGTGGTTCACTGTGGCTGAAATGCGGATGCAAAGGGAGAGAGGTGGGGCTTATGCTGAAGAGGTGGGCAGGGGCTAGATAGAACAAGGGCTTTGGATTTGGTCCTGAGAGTGAAGGGGAGCCATCGAAGGGGCTGTGACCCTATGCTGGGTGTTGCGGGAGCTATTGACCTGCACCAGCTCGAATTCCCAGAGAGCATGAACTGAGGCCAGGCTCAGAGGAGAGATAAGATGACCAAGGCAAGCATTTCTTGGGCTCAGGCTCTCAATCTTGCCTTGGTACAGTCTCTAAAATTAAATTCATTTGCCCCAGGTAGAGGACAGTAGCATGCAGTGTCTCTAGGGAGAGTTCTTTGGGTGTTGGGGGCCAGCCCAAGGCTCCTGCTCGGAGCTGCAGATCAGACACTTGGAAATGCCTCTCCTCCAGTCCCCACTTCCTTCGCCCTCAGCCACGCCAATCAGTTCACTGGTTGTGATTCTGCAGAGCAGGGGATGGGGGTCAAGGGGCAGGGGCTGCAGATGTGCGGGGGAGGGCCAGCCTGCCCAGGAGGCCCTGGGAGCCTTATTAACTGAGGCCAAAACAAACTCTCTCAGTAAGTAGAGAGCTGAGCCAAGTGCAGAGGCTGCATTTATGGAAACGCTGGGGACCATCTCCAGCAGGCTGAGGGGCTTGAGGAATCTGGGTGCTTACAGTTTCAAGCCATGAGCGATTGTGTGCACGTGTGTGGGGGTGTGACACCAGCTGCCATATATCTAGGGTCTCACTGCATGTACTTGCCTTTATCTGTTCTTGTGTTTTGGTACACATGAGATCATGCTCATTTCTGCACATGCATGTAACAGGCACATGCAAATGCTGTGGGTGATCAGGGCTGTCCAGCAGTACATGTGGGGTGGCTCCAAGCCACTCCCAAGTGTGTGTGTGTGTGTGTGTGTGTGTGTGTGTGTGTATGGGTGTGCACCCAGTCATGGGCCCAGAAAGGCGTGTATGCTAATCTTAACGCATATAATCTGCTTTGGTCTAGATGTATAGATAAGAACATGTATATGCTTCAGAATGGTCAAGACCCCAACCATGTCTAAGAGTGATAGTAGCAGTAACTGGGGACAGTATTTTGGTCATCTATATCTGCACAGCAAAATGACCTAAAGCTTAGTGACTCAAATAGAATGATCTCTTATTTCTCACAATTCTGTGCATTAACAGGGTTCAGCAGAGTGGTTCTTCTGCTCCAAGTAGTGTGAACGAGGTCACTCATGTGACTGCATTGTGAGAACTTGTCTGGGACCTTGGCTGAGGCTGGGACATTCAAGATGGCCTCTTGTCCTTCAGGGGCCACTCTAGATGGCCTCTCTTTACCCACAGGCTATCCTGAGCTTCTATACAGCTTGGCTGGCTTTGAAAGGGAAGTTCCAAAAGAAAAAGTCCCACTGGGCAAACACTTAAGACACCTCTGCTTCTGTGACATTTGCTAATGTCCCATTGACCAAAACAAATCACATAACCAAGTCCAGATTCAAGTCCAAGGAACTATCCAAGAACCCGATTCCAGGATGTGTGCTCCAGTGGAAGCCACAGATATAACCGTCTACCCCAGACTGGGAAGAATGGCTGATACGGTGGGCTAGTGGTTCCATCTATGGAACCACTTGACCCTGAAGAGTAGGATATAGGGAATGTTATGGTTAGGAAAGCCCATGCCCAACTCTTAACCCTAGTGCCCAGACCCTGCCCAGACCATCTTTCTCCTGGTGACTTCTTGCAGGAGCCGCTGGAGGCCCTGAGCAGCCCACAACTCTCTAGTCTTAGACGGGTAAGGAGTAATTCAGCAGAAGTCTCAGCCTCACTCCAAGGTCAGGCGCGGACAGCTCTGGGGCCCGGTTTCCACTCCCGTAGAGGCTGTTCTGAATGGTTTCAGTAGGAGGGGCTTTCCTATTTACTAGCCGTGTGATCTTGGTTGAACTATGTAGCCTCTCTGAACCTGTTTTTAAAATCTGAAATAAACAATCCCCACTTCCTAGTGCCATTGTGAGGACTAGATGTGATGGTGCATGCTAAGTGCCATGTCAGAACTCCACATGAGACCGCCATTGTCATTATAATAACTGTGGAGGCTGGGGAAGTACAGCAAAGACCCAACAACAGCTGATGCCTCCGCTCAAGCTCTGTGCTTCTGCCCTGGGAGAAGGGATGGTGAGGCCATGGATCCATCCATCAGTCCACAATTATTATTGAGGTCGTAGTGAGGGCAAACCCCAGAGTCAGGGACTCGCAAAGCTTGCAGTTCCATAGGGCCTCTGCGCATGGGAAGAAGAACAGCAGCGCTAGGCAGCATGGGCTGGGGGCCAAGTGAGCAGGCAGTGACTCAGGCCTTGGGCAAGGGGAGATGTGTGGAGACTTGGAGTTGGGATAAAGTACAGGAAGGCTTCCTGAAAGAGGTGAGTCCTGAGCAAGGTCGGGAGCATGTCAAGGTCCAGACAGAGAAGAGGACTGGGAGAACAGAGCAGAAGATACCAACTTTTGTGGTCCATCCTAGCCAAGGATGCATCATGTGACAGCCTGACCCCCAATACCTGCAACCATCTGTCTCTTTCATTCCTCTCTTCTCAGATGTCACGGTATGGTCATGTTTGACGTACCTACCAACACCACCATTCCCACACCACTGCCAGACACCATTAATCAATTACAGAATACCACTCCCAACACACACGCGTGCGTGCACACACACACACACACACACACACGCACACACACACATGCGCACGTGCGCATGCACACACGCACACACACACACGCACACACACACACACGCACGCACACCCCTTAGGCTCCTTAAAGCAGGAGGTTAGAATCAGGCTAGTGAGGTTAGCACTGATGGTGAAACCATGCTGCTGACTCAGGCTGAGTGGAAATAAAGCATCGTCTTTGCAACTGACACTCGCGTTCTGGCCTTTGCAAACTGTGTGCCTTTCAGTAGTGTCTTATCCTCTCTGGATCTCAGCCTCCTGCCTGAGGCAGGCGAATATTAATTCCTACTCAGGGGAACACTGAGGGACTCAAATGAGGTCATGTGTGCAAGGCTCTAATAAAATACAAAATCCTGAAGAGATGATGGTGATGGTCCTGCTGCAGCCAGACGTCAGAAAACTCGAGCAAATGCATCCATTAGGACCCCATTTGCAGTTTATTGGAGGAAGAACAATCCGTTCAGAAGTGCGAGTGAGACGCAGACCCTCCGAGCTGTCAGCCTGTGGAAACAGGGCTCGGAATCTGGGCCTCACTGCAGAGAAGGTGGAAGGGCGCCCCGCGAATGTGCTGGGAGAAGCAGCCCAGGACTTCAGCTCTCCCTGACAGATGGGAAGAGCTTTCGGAAAGGCAGGCAACTGTGCGTTAAGACAGATGTTTTTGGCTGATGACAGATGGGTAATGAACAGCACAGTTAGTTTACTAAAGCTGATCCCTGTTTACCAGCCATTGAGAACTGCAAGTTACGGTGTGGTACCTCTGTGTGCATCATGTCCCAGGCCTCCACCTACCCCCACCACTGTGGAACTCTGTCTTGACCACAGAGATCCTTGTCTTGACCGTGGAGCTCAGTCTTCGAGCTTCATCTTAGGAGCAGCTCTCCTGCTTTGAAGTAGGGGGAATCCCACCCCTTGCCCAGAAGAACCTGTGGGGATACAGAAATCCCCCCAGGCTATATACACTGGCAAAAACTGAGCGCAGAGAGGTAATAATGTGGCCCAAGGTCACACGACACACTAGTGGCCGAGCCAGACCTGGGCCAGGTCCCCTTCCTAGCAGGCACCGTATGGCCTCCAGGTTGAAGCTCAGTCCAGTGCCTGGATTGCAGCCAATGGCCAGTAAATCCAGAAGAGGCTGTGTTCTCCCCACAGAGCTTTGTTCCCTCTATTTCCTTCGCCAGCAGAAGCTGTGAAAGCAGGACCGCCTGGAACATTTGTTCTGTAAACCTCATTACAAAAGCTTTTTTCCCCTTTCTCTTTTTCCTAAAGGCTGTTGTTTTGTTAAGGTCATTTCTAAAGGCCAAGGAGGAAATGCCCTGTTTGTCTTTCCTATTCACCCCGCTCCCCATCAGGAAATGAGGGGGTCTTACTTTCTTTCCTTGAGTGATCGGTTCCTGACATTAGCCTGCCACCAACAGTCAGGTCTGCTGTAGATGTATTAACGTGAGTCTTCCCTCAGCTTTATAAGGCTCTGGGACAACATCTGGAAACAGATGTGTGCTCAAGGATGGAGCGGGAGGCTTGGGGCCAAAAGCAAGCCCCAGCCTGTCGCGGGGAGGGGGCAAGTATGCTGAGGGCTCTGGCAGGCTGCAGGCCATGGGGTGGGACAGAAGCATCGCATGTTTGAAAGAATTACTCCCGCTCCGTGCTGGGCACACTGGGTGCCCAGGGATTAGGGCCCGTGCTCAGACATGCTGGACTGTACATTACAATTGTCAGGAAAAGAATGATGATGATGGTAGTAGTGGTGGTGGTGGTGGTGGTGGTGATGGTGGTGATGATGGTGGTGGAGATGGAGATGGAGATGGTGGTGGTGACGGTGGTGGTGGAGATGGTGGTGGTGATGGTGGAGATGGTGGTGGTGATGGTGGTGGTGGTGATGGTGGTGGTGGAGATGGTGGTGGTGATGGTGGTGGTGGAGATGGTGGTGGTGATGGTGGTGGTGATGGTGATAATGGTGGTAGTGATGGTGGTAGTGGAGATGGTGATAAAGATGCTGGCAATAGGGATGGTGGTGGTAGCAGTACATGGAGTGGATAAATGTGGATACAAACTAGGGTACCCACCTGCTCACCAAGTTTCTTCCCATTACCATGTCTATGTGTGACACTTGACTAAACTGAGCCAATTATAAGACATATTTCTAGCCATTGCAATTGGCCCAAAGGGCAACCAAACTGAACCAATCAGGAAATTCCTTGAGGTTTTATAATCTGACCTTGGAAGGTGGAAATGTTTTTGCTTTTGGGTCACTATGCAGCCAGATGTAAACCCCTGAAGCTCACCTGTGCAGGGGTCTGTCTACAGAAGTAGAGAATTAAAAAGCCAAGAGAAGCAGAAATAAGAGATGAAGAGAAAGAAAGCATCCTCTTGGTGTTTGGGTGTCTGAGTCTCTTGGGCATAGTCATTCCTAAGATGGTCTTGCCCTTTCCAATTTGGGTGTGTGAACCATAACACCCCATCTCCCCTTTTCTTTCTTCATCTAGTGATTTGGATTTTTGCCTTTGCTACTAAAGGGTTTTGACTGGCCCTGAGCAGAAGGTGATTGTGATGGTGTAAAGGTGATCATTTGAGAGGGACCCTGATAGGAGAGATGGAAACGAAAATGACGAAGACAACATCGATGATGGAGGTGGTTATGGTGATGCAGGGGTGCTGCCCAAAACAGAGGTGGTGGTGACCATGGTGTAGATTAGATGGTGACATTGGTGGGAATGAGATTGGTGTTAATGGTGGTGATCACATGATCAGTTATGGTGATTACAGTGAAGATGCTGACTTTACCAGCCTAATTTGGGTATATATCTTAGACCAGGCCCAAAAGACCCAGGAAAGGACTATATTTAAAAAAAAAAAAAAAAAAAAGGATGAAGGCAGTGAAGGCAGGACAAATTCTTCCAGAATGTCAGAAGCTGTCCTTTCTTTTAGCTAAATCAATAATAACTGGATCTGGATCTGTAGAGGAGGGTTAGAAATGGTACCTCATAGAACTCCATAACTATATTGGAACCTTCTGGAACAGAAAGATCCAGGGTCCCCAGCCCTATCAGGTCCTTTTAAGAATTCCAAGTGCTTCCAGGGGTTCAAACATCAAACAAGATGAACTTGGGGTGGGACAGCAAACATAAAAAAAGCATCTCATGTCTGACCATTTATACTTTGTGTATATCTGTGACTATTTGTTCATCATGGTCTAGTTGGTGAAAATGAGTTACTTCTGGAGAACAGAGAACAGCAACTAATTTTTGTTAAGCATTTACTATGTGCCAGAGACTGTTCTAAGTGCTTTATATACATCATCCTGCATGATGAAATCCTCACAACTTTAGGTATTTCTAGTCCCCATTTAACAAATGGGGAAACTGAGGTAGAGCAATGTTTTGTAACTCACCCAAGGTCACACTGTTAGGAAGGCAGCTTGGGAAACCAGGCAATCTGGGTTCTAGGTCCTACCCCCTGACTCACAATACCCCACTGGGAAATGTGCTCAAGGTGGAACTTCCTCTCCCCACCCCAGCCCCTGCCAGCAATGATTCTGATCCAGTCCCCCTCCCCAGATGTCTCCCCTTTCATCCTCAACTACATAAAAGGCATTTTCCAGAAAAGAAGCCTGAGGTCAAAGAGGAGGACATGAACTTCCATGGGTCCCACGGAAGAAGCCACCTGCCATCACCCTGGTGGGGAAGAGCTCTGATCAAGAAGGGCCAGATTATTGGGAAGGCCCTGCTTCTTCCATGGGGTTCAGTCCCTTCTCCCAGAAGCCTCTTGCCTACAGGAGCGAGGACAGAGCTCTAGGGTTCTGACCCAGGCATAAGACTGTAGCTGTGGCACTGCGGTCAGACAAGCCTGTGTATAATTCCTGCTTCACCACTTTGGACCGGTGACTACTTCCCTGAGGCTCGATTTTCTCCCCCTGTAAAGTGCAGATAATAATTTGTATTTCCCAAGGTTATCGGGAGCATTCAGTGTGCAAAACCCCTAGCCCAATGCTGGGCACATAGTAAGCACCCAATAAATGTCAGTCAGTTAATGGTATTTGAATTCCCTGGACTTCAGTCCTCTTCTTTGTCATTACCCTCACCCATGAGCAAGATTCCTGTTCTGCTAAAAGGAGATTCTTCCTTTCTAGGAGGGAAGAATCAGGCGTCTAGAGAAACCCAGATCTGATTTTAATATAGGAGGGTCCGTACTGGCCCCCGAGGGGTCTCCTCCCCCCAAAGTTATAGATTCCTGTAGGTGGATTTTTAAAATCAAACACATGCCATTTCCACAATGGAAAATTTTCTTAAAAAAAAAAAAAAAAAAAAAAAAAGATTGAAAGTAAAACATTCCCCTGTCGTCTCCCTTAGCCAAAGAGAACTAAGAAAGATAAATGAAGCCTTTCACACAGACACACGAGGTTCCAGCTCCACCCTGACAGGGTTCTGGCTCTGTTGGAGGCTCAGCCTCAGGAGCGCCCCTCCCAAGTGCCCCGGGAGGCCCGCAGGGGCTGTACAGTGGGAATGTGGTCCTTGGGAAGGGGCGGGTCCGTGACCTCCTCTCAGTTTTTTTCTTCTTAGTGTTGCCCCCTGCAGGTAGCCAGGGCCACTGCACTTGCTATGGCTGTTCATTTTATACAGTCTTTTCACCCTTGTATTAATAATAATGGCGTGGATTCTGGGCTGCTGGTAATGTGGTGCTCTCTTAAATTGTGTGGCTTGCTTTTATTGTAGCTCATGATCTCTTTTCCCTCCTCACGGACCAGCACTCCAGACTTCCTCCAGAGAACAACCTATTGCTTCAACTCTGTCCAGGTGATTTGACCTGGTGGGACCATGTGACCTGGGATTAGCCAATTAGTGCAGCTCCACCTTCTTGGCTTCACTGATTGGTTCAAAGATAGACACATGACCCAATGTGGGCCAATGACAGCCAGGCCCTGGAGTTTGTTTCCCGTAACTAGGGGATGCAAAGCTCTTCTTTGCCGCAGAGTTTGAACCTCGGAAGGTGTAGCTTGGAGCTGCCGACAGCCTTTTTACCACATCTTAGAGCCTGAAAACAACCAGAAGAGAGTAGGACTGCGAAATGAACCAAGACTACTTCCTACCTAGTGACAATTTAAAACCCTGAAAGAAGCTGCACCTGAAGCCAGAGCTATCTTGGAATTCTCAGAAATATGTTTCAATAATTATTTTTGCTCAAGCCTGTTGATTCGGGTTTTCTGTCACTGGCACCCCGAAGTGTCCTTACTTGTAGAGCATGTGCTTGAATTACCCCGACCCACACCCACCTTAGGTTAAAAGCTCCTGATTCATCTCGTGCAGGGCCCAGGCTTTCAACAAGGAAACTGTTTCCCTAGCAAATGGTTCTGCTTGAGAGTGTCAAAACATGAGGCCTGTTGAGGAAAAACAGTCGTCTCTAATGGGTCAGAGTCACACTGTCATGCCTTCATTACTTTGATCATGACTGTGAAATGCTGGAGAAAGAGGTGCTCCAAAGGGGAGCTGAAGAGAAAGGCAGGCAAGGTCTCACCCTTCCAGAGGCATTGCAGAGGGCGCTCTGGGTCACTCCCTGGGGAAATTAAGTCTGGCTGTTGGGAATGTTTCCCAAGAGAACGTTCATGGCTTTGCTGCAAATTTCCACTCAAGCCCTTCCTGAAATGGCCAAATAATCCGAAGAGCTTTGCTATGTATTTTTCATTCCATGTACTATTTGCTCTGTCCGCCTGTCTCAGCCAGCTAATTTTAACCCGATAGAGACATTCTTCTTGTGGAATTCAAGTTAATGGATTCCCATAACTCATGGGTCTATGTGTCAATTGTCCCACTGTGTAGTTTTGATTGTGTCCAGTTCAGCAGATGCCACCAAGCATCTTCTCCTGCCAGGCCCAGGTTTGGCAAGGCCATCGGTGAGCACTGTTGTGAATTAGATGCAACCCCTGCTCCTCAAAAATCTCAGAGTTGGGGGAGGTAGGATGGGAAAAAGACAAGCTGTCACACAAAGCCAAAAGAAATAAGGTCAAGTGAGCTGAAGCCCTGTGCTTGGAGACTGTGGGGAAGGAGGGATACCGGGGGAGCAGACTTGGCAGGAGTTACAGGGCCTGCCTTGGCCCTTGCCCTTAGGCAGTGGGAGACCCTCACTCCAGGGAGAGAGGAAGGCTTTCTGGGCCAAGGAACAGGGAAGCAGAGACACGGAATGATACAAGGCCACATGTTCCGAGCTCCTTCCTTTTAGGTTGTGTTTCTGCATCTAAAGCTCAAACAGAGCTTATGAAAACATCACACTCAAGGGGTTAATTGTCGAAACTGAGACTTCACAGTCACATTATGGCCCTTATCCTTAATTAAGTTCTTGCTTTTTTGGCCAGGACTCTTCTTTCTTTGAGCCAATCTGACAAGCTTAAAAACAAAGCCAAGAGTTGAATTGTATGTCTTATAGCATCATGGTGATTTCTAAACCAGCCTACTACATGGGAACCCACTGGAAGTACCACAGCTATAAACTTTATCTGTCACAAATTGGGCACATCAGATCATGAGTGGGTGGTGGTTACCTTTCCACATTGTAGAGGGTTGGTTTTTGAGCACAAAGGATTTGAGAAGAGAAGAGGAATGAGTCTGTTTCCAAAAGAAGTGATGATGGGGTGAGGATGAACTAAATGAAGATACAGCCCAGAAGGGAGAGAGATAGGTCAGAGGGGTGGAGTAGATAGAGGAGCTCTGTCTGGGAGCATAGAAACTGAATATTTATTAGAAGCTTAGTAGTTCTTCTGTGTGGCTTAGGACTACCATTCAACCTCTCTGTGCTTCACTTAGGAGAGATAAAAAACATTGGGACCTCTGATAATGGGTGATGAGGTATTGGTAATCAAATACTACATAACAAATTATGCAAAACTTCATGGTTTAAAACAGCAATAATCATCTATTATCCCCCACAATTCCTGTGGTTCATAAATTCAGGAGTGGCTTGACTAGACAGGTCTAGCTTGGGGTCTTGTGTGAGGTTGCAGTCAGACTACAGTTGGGTACATACTGATCTGAAGGACTGAGGATCCACTTCCAAGGTGGTTCAATGGCCTTTGGTGGCAGGACTCAGTTCCTCTCCATGTGGTGTCTCCACAAGCCTGCTTGAGTATCCACATGACATGGTTGCTGGCTTCCCCCAATGCCTGGGATCTAAGAGACCAAGATGGAGGCTGCACTGCCTTCTGTGATCTACTCTTAGAAATCAGATATTACCACTTCTGCTGTGTTCCATTTGTCACAGTCCTGATTCAATGTGACAGGGGACTATCAGGAAGTGAGAAGCTAACTACCACAGTGTTCCCTCTGGCCCCCAATGATGTAGGACCCTCCCACAAGCAAAAATACACTCATCCATTCCCACGGCCCCCAAAAGTTTCATTCCATTACAGCATCAGCTCCGTGTCCAGAATCTCATCAACCAAAGCAGCGGTGTCCAAACTTTCAGCTTCTCTGGGCCACAATGGAAGAAGAATTGTCTTGGGGCATACATAAAATACACTAACATTAACGATAGCTGAAGAGCTAAAAAAAAAAAAAGTTGCAAAAAAATATCCCATAATGTTTTAAGAATTTGTATTGGGCCACATTCAAAGCCGTCCTGGGCTGCAGGTTGTACATGCCTGATCTAAAGCAAGTCCAGGTGTGGCTAAGGCTTCTCGCGTGTAGTTCTGCAAGTACAGAGCAGTTAATGATGGAGGCATCCGAAGTAGGGTGGGGTGGGGAGCCGAGGACAGGGGGTCGTGTTCACGTAGTGCGTGATGGGGCAGAGGAGCTCACTGTCAGTGCAGGAGCCTGAGAGCTGAGATGGCCAGTGTGATGGGGGAGGGGGGAGCTGGAAGAACTGAAAAGAACAGAAAGACAGGGTGTGTCAGGCCTCCCAAAACCTTCCATTCAGTCATCACTGAAATACAGAAAGACCTCATTTATCTCTCCAAATGGATCTTGAAATTCATTTATGTTTATTTCAAGTCCTCTTTAAGAGAAAAATAAAATAACTAAAAGTTGTTATGAACATATGGTAAAAGCACCCCCACACCCCTCCAGGAGCTGAGACTCCTGGTGTTGGACACACTGAGCAGGAAGTCAGTACCCACAGGGCTAATCGAGAGTCCCAGAATGATTCTCCAATGTCTAAAACTATTCATGATGCTTTGCTTATTAAGGCAGGCAAAGGGCTCAGGTATGTGATAAAAAGCATTTCCCAGGTGGGAGGAGAAAGGCCCAGAACACTCAGGTGAGTATAGGGTCCCTTATCTAGATACAGGTTGTTGGCTAGGAGCCAAAAAGCAGCAATTTGGGGACTAGTCCCATAGGTGGTTTCCCACAGACAGAGATGAGGCAGGAGGTACAAAGGACTCAGTGAGCACTGGTGCCCCCACTTACTGGCTGTGTGTGACCTTGACACATCCCTGGGCCCCAGTTTTCTCCTCATCAAAATGGAGATAACATCTTCCCTGCCTGCCTCACAAGGCTGCTGTGAGGTGCAAATATGACAATGTCTGTAGTCACAGCTGCTGTGTATGGTTGGGCAGGTTTCACTGAATAGATGTGCCAGGCCCAAGGGGTGAGCAGAGGCTGAGTCACCTCACGCTCCACTTAACAAGTGGTAGGATCACCATTCAGCCCCCAGAGGGGCCACGTGAGCCAGTGGCTCTGTCTGCAAAGTCCAGATCACAAGTTGTGTGAGGTAGGAATGTGAAGATCACTGGCATCACTCTAGCTGGCTTTGTCCCTATTCAGAGTTCCTGGGTCGTCTCTCTGAGCCCTATCTTCTGCCTTATTGCCCAAGAGTTTGCAACTCAATGCCAGGAGACCCTATTCCCTGCTTTCTGAGGTCACACCTTTTCCCTGTGACAATGACACAGGACTAAATTTGGGTAGGAACGAGAAAGAAAGGAGGAAAGTATGGAAGGGGGAACACCAGTGGTAGGGGAAACATTGGTTAATAGTTCAAAACACTCACCTGAGGTGTAGTCAAGGCCCTCCTGGAACTCAGAGGTTTAAATGACCTGTGAAGTTCATGCCACCAGTCACAAAATAGATCCAAAATGAGAATCTGGAACCTCTATCTGTATGTCAAAATCAAGGATGATGAGAAAATATGCAAGACTGCCAGTTTGATTAAACAGTCCTGGGACAGGAAGAACTGAAGAGCTTGTCATCAATAACCCACAGCAGTGGGTTGTGGTGAGTGGCCCGGCACTCTTCTAAGCACTCTGAGCACTCAGCAGAAAGTCATGGGGCCAGGTGACAGCTCAATCCTGAGAACTATTGTCTTCTGGGAGGAAATCTGGAGAAGGCAGCTCTAGTGAGGGATCAGAAAACCCTGTCATATGAGGGAGAGTGAAGAATAGGGAAGATTTATTCTAGAGGAGAAACAACTCTGGTGGGCTGTCAGGTGGGGGAAGGACTTGTTCTGGGACTCCCTGTAGGACCTGAAGGACACAGGGAATCAGACTTTTCTGCTGAAGGAAAGACCTAAGGATTTGCCCCAAAATGCAAAGACTTTTGTTAGAGATAGTTCCTCGTTGGTGGGAATGATGGAGCAGAAGATGGATGAACATTGGGATGAGACAGACCCTTGGATGTAATGTCTGATGAGGCCTCAGAGGTTCCTGCCCTGCTGAGATGTCATAGTTCTTCGCACCTACTGAGCTCTGGTGTCTCCCACCCTCCTTCATTTCAATCCCACTAATCCATACCTTGTGGTCATCCAGACAGGTGCTGTCTGAAGTCATCACCAACCATGAAAAATGAGTTTGCTGAGATATAGAAAGTAAAATTAGATCACAGGGGAAGGGCTTGCCCTGCCCATGAGAACAGACTGTTTCCAAGCCTCCCTTCATATGTGAGCAATCACCATGGTAATTGACATCATTGTTCACTCTTCACTCACTGGGACCTTGCCTCCTACTCTTTCCGAGAAAATTGAGGCCATCAGGTATATGTTCTCATTTCAGGCATTCTTACGCTCAGGTCTCATGCCAGCCACTCATCCTGCTTCCCTCACTGCAGCCTCAGAGGATGAGGTGTCTCTCTGTTCAAAGCCAGCCATCCCACCTGCATCTTTGACCTCCAATTCTCCTGCCTCCTCCAAGAGCCTACGCCATCAGTCATCTTTCCCTCTCTTGGATCTTCACCTCTCCCAATTCATTGGCTGCTTCTCTTATGCCTAAAATATACTCAGGCCTCTCACATCCAAAACCAAAATCTTCTCATGTCCTTCTCTAGCTTCTGTCCAAATCCCCATCTCCTCTTCCCATCTAACCTTCTCGAAAAAGTAGTCCACATCTGCTGTTCTCCAATTGTTTACCACCCACTCAAACCTCAGTTCCTTGTAAACTGGTCAACTAAAGTTGCTCCTAATTGCTCTTAATGTTTTTAATTACCTTAATTGATAAATCCAATAGAGTTTCTCAACCCTTAGCTATTGGTTCTCACTATTATTGAAAACTATGGAACACTTCTGGAACTCTCTCCCTTGACCTCTGTGATATCACCTTTTATCTCTTGCTGTCGTCTTCTCTATCTCCTTCAAGGGCTCTGTGGTAGTCAGTCTCCAAGATGGCCCTCAAAAATTCCCACCCATGGGAGTTCTTGCATAGTCACCTCCCACATTGTACCAGGGTCGAACAGTGTGACCACTAGGATGTGGGTGAAGCGATAGTATGTCACTTCTGAGATTAGGTTACAAGAAAAGCCAGTGTAGCTTCCATTTTGGTCTTTCTCTCATTCTATCTCTTGGATCACTGAGTCTGGGAGAAGCCAGCTGCCATACACTGAGGCCCCTCAGGCAGCCTGTGAAGAGTCCCATTTGACAAGGAACTGAGGCTTCCAGCCAATAGCCAGTGAGGAACTGAGGACTCCAATGAATAGCCATGTGAGTGAGCCCCGTTGGAAGTGGCTTTCCCATCCCAAATTCAGGCTTTAGATCAAGTTTATCCAACCCACAGCTGTCAGGTTGCATGTGACTCAAGGTGGCTTTGAATGTGGCCAACACGAATTTGTAAACTTTCTTAAAACATTATGAAAATTATGCATGGACCTTTTTCTTTTAGTTCATTAGCTATCGTTAGTGATAGGGTATTTTATGTGTGGCCCAAGATAATTCTTCTTCTTCCAATGTGGCCCAGGGAAGCCAAAAGATTAGACACCTCTGCTTTAGATAATGACCCCCAGCCACCAGCTTGACTGCAACCTCAGGAGAGACCTTAAACCAGAATCATCCAGCTAAGCTGTTCCCAGATTCCTGACCCTCTGAAATTGTGAGAAAATAAATGTTTGTTGCTTTAAATTACTAAGTTGTGGGGCAACTCATTACTCAGAAACTCATTAGACTCCCCCCTCCCTACTTTTTTTTACCTCAATCTGGAGCTCTATGAAATGTTGATGTTCCCCAGGGTTCTACTCTGGGTGATGTCATTTCTCACTCTTGGCATTTCTGGAATGGGGCAAACAGTTTGGATTGCCTATTCAATGGTCATCCTACACCCCTTATTTATCTTCTGCTGGAAGAATTCACCTGCCTGGCTGAAAATACCAGATACTTGCATACCGGCTTCCCTTGCAGCTAGAGGATGAGGACAAGATCAACTCTGGCCCATAGAATCTGAGGATTAGTCTGCTGGGTGTTCTGAGAAAGGTCTTTCTCCTTGACAAAAAGGGAGATGACTGAAATACTCTCATCTTGCCTTCCAATTTATGTCATGTGAAGCAAAATGCTTGGAGCAACAATATCTGCTGTCCCCCATTATCCTCCATGGCCACATTTACAGTGAGCACTGGAGAAGATACCCTTGTTAGGGGCTGAGAAGTTTCCTCAGTCTGTTTCTTGCCTGTACATTTTGCAAGCCTAAGAGTTAAACCTGGAATAGCCATAGGCCTTTTAAGTTCAGAGTTGTGATATTTTAGCAGTACAACTCACTTAAAGACATAGCAGTCTTCTTACCTATTTAATTGTGGAGGATTTCATGTACCAATAGCCACGTGCAAAGTTTTTATTTTAGACATACATTTTAAATTTGCCGAATTTCTTTCCTTTCTTGTCCCCATTGGCCTCCACTCCCTTCAAGCCACTAAGATTTGACATAACCACAAGCATTTTGGGCCAATCAGACTTAGATGGACCAGCACTCCTTCACGTGCCTGTTCCATGAGTCAGTTTGTTCAGTTGAAAAGATTCACCTCTTAGTCTATTCAGAGTTTTCAATAATGGATATGACAGCCATACCATCAATTTGGTTCTTGGCATGGGCTAAGCTAAGATTTTTCTCTGGCTGCATTTCAGAGTTTTTTGTTTGTTTGCTTGTTTTCATTGTTGTTTTGTTTTGTTTTGTTTGCTTCATCTCTGGTTTTAAGCAATTTGATTGTGATATGCCTTGGTATAGTTTTCTCATGTTTATTCTGATTGAAATTCATTGAGTTTCTTGGATCTATAGGTTCGTATTTTCCATCATATTTGGAAAATGTTTGCTCACTATACCCATATGCCCCCGATTCTTTTTCTGGGACTCTAATTACATGTATGTCCAATAGGTCCCTAAAGCTCTGTTTGTATTTTTCTCAGATGTTTTCTCCTCTGAGCTTCAGTTTTTTCTCTTGTTAAGTTCACTTATCTTTTTGTCATGTCTAATTTACTATTTAGCTTATCCCATGAATTTTTAATTTCATATACTGTAGTATTACTCAGAGTTCTCCAGAGAAACAGAACCAAAATAATATCTAGCTATCTATAATAAAATTTATTATAAAAAATAGGCTCATACAATTATGAAGACTGAGAAGTCCCATGTCTGCCATCTGCAAGCAGGAAAACTAGGGGCGTTGGTGGTGTAAGTTCCCAGTCCAATGGCCAGAGAAGACTGATATTTTGACTCAGTCAGGTGGAGAGAGAGAATTCAACTTTCTGTGTGTGTATATGCTATTTGGGTTCTCATTTGGGTTTGATGATGTCCATACACATTGGGGAGGGCAATCTTCTTTACTTAGTCCTCCAATTCAAACGCTGATCTCTTTTGGAAACATCCTTACAAATATGCCCAGTAATGTTTAATCAGATATCTGTACGTCCCACAGCCCAGTCAACTGACACATGAAATGAACCGTCACATGGTATTTTTGAGTTCTGAAGTTCCATTTAATGCTTTTTTTTATTATGTCCCACTTATATCCTCATTATATTCATTTTTGCTATAAATATTTGAATCTACTTATGATCGCTATTTAAAATTCTTATCTGCTAATTCCATCACATCTGTCATATATGAGTCAGTTTCTATTGATTGATATTTTTCTCTTAGTTATGAATGTCTTTTCTTTGCCTCTCATATCTAGTGATTTTTTATTGAAAGATGGACAATTTGAATGTTACATTTTTGAGTCTTGGAATTATTTTATCATTCTTTAAAGAGTGCTGAGTTTTGTTCTGGCAATTTATTCAGAGGTCAGCTTGATCTTTTCAAGACTTGTCTTTAAGCTTTGTTAGGATGGGTCTGTAATAGCCTTCATTTTAGGGCTTGCTAATTTAGTTCTACTCCTAAGATGTGGCCTTTCTGAAGTTTCCACTAAGTACTCTGGGTGCTTAAGGAAGTCTCTCCACCTAGCTGGTTTGACCCTGAAGATCTCCCAACTCCATTTGAGCTTAGAGAGTTGTTCATTTTACAACACCCCAATAAATATTTTTTCTCCAATATTTGTTCTGTGTCTAACCACACACATTCAGTTTAGTATTTAGTATTTAGCCGAAGATTCAAAAGGACTCCTGTGCAATTTTCTGAAACTCTTTTTCTGCATAGCTTCCTCCTCTCCAGTATTTTGCTCTGCAGATTCCAGCTGCATACATTCTGTAAATTACAGAGACCTCTGTCTCTTCAAATCAGTAAGATCTCTATGCTCTGCGTGGGTTCCCCCTCCCAGGGCTGTGGTCTGTAAATCTCTCTAGGCAGAAAGTCAAGTTGATCATAGAGTTTGTCTTATTTGTTTCCCTTTCCTCAGGGACTTCATTCTTGTTCTACTGGTTACCCAATGTCTGAAGACAAATGTTTCATATATTTTATCCAATTTTCTACTTGTCTCGGGTGGGTAGGGGCTAGTCCAGTATCTGTTACACCATCATAGCCCAAAGCAGAAGTCCACACAGGGTAAGTTTTCATTAGTTTTCCTGACTGAAAGCATTTCTCAATTTTACCTTTTTACAATTTAGGACTAAGAAGCAATTGCCTCTTCCAAGCCTGCAAGTACTAGCAGCAGCCCTTTAATTCCCTCTCATCCCTACTTGCCAATCGGCCAGTTCTTCCCTGAGCCTATCTCTTGCTTATTTCTTGCTGGCCACAGGCAGACATCATGTCTGTTAACCAGCTGTTTTCTGATCTCTTTCCCTGGGGTGACAAGGCCTTTAGGTACCTCGCCTGTCTCCACATTATTATAAGGAATGCACTTATGGATGACCAGAAATAGCCGAGCTAAAACATACAAGATCTGGGTCCTTGATGACATAGTGAGATGATAAAGCCCAGGACTCACCTCCAAACTTATTAAGTGAAATAAACAAATGTCCTTGTTTCAGCCACTTTTAGTGGCCAAGTTCTGTTTTTTGACATCTAAAGAGCATCCTGACGACCACAGGGGTGACCCTCTCCCCTTCCATGGTTTCCGATGCTCTCGGCTCTCAGATCTTTGTCCCCAGCCAGGCCTTCCTCCGTAGCGGCATGCCCAGATACCCACCTACCTGTGGGTCATCCCCACAGGATGTCCCACCAGGTTCCTCGTACTCAGCATCCAAACTTGATTCTGTTTTTCCCCTCCAAGACTTCCTTCCCTCAGAAATCTCAGTCTCAGTTGAAGGTGGCACCATCTGCTTTGTGACCGAAGCTGTAAGCCTGGCTGTCATTCTGGAAATTCTCCCCTTTCCCCCTCTCCTGATCACCGGAAGTCCCTAGGCCCTATCATTCTCTCCCTAAGCATTTCTCATACGCATCCCCCGCTCCTCCCACTGCTACTGAAGCTAGGCCCCTGCCATCTTTCTCCCCATCCAGAGACTCCTAGTTGATCTCCCTGCTCCCAATGCAGATTTATCTGTATCACTCCCCTGCTTAAAACCTTCCAGTGCCCCCTGACCCAGTTGTTTACATGATGAAGTCTAAGCCCTAACCAAGGCTTACAGGGCTCTGGGGTCTGGCCCCTGCTGACTACTTTAGCCCCAAGTCCTGTCAATCCTCAATCCCATCCCAGCAGCACCATCCTGTGGCTGGTTTTTCTAGTCACCCCACCTCTTCTCCCCTGTGGGCCTTTTTGTGCATGCTGTGCCCTACCTGAGATAGGCCCTGCTGATTCTGTCTCATCCCCCAGTTTTTCTTCTGCAAGCATCTAATCATCCTATCTAAGTAGCAGGCTCTCTTTTCCTCCCTCTAGAAGTTTTTCCTGGTGACCCCAACCTCCAGTCTTGCATGGTTACCCTTTTCTGTGCTCCAGCAATCTTCATACACATCTCTCCCACCACACCACCACTATGCTTTGTAAGCATGGTTGTGTATTTGCCCCTCCGGACTGAATTTCTTGAGGGGAGGCACTGGGACTTACTTGGCCTGGCCTCCTCAGCCTCTACCCCATAGCGTCTGTGCAATAAATGTTTAATGACTGAACAAATCACCCAATAAATCCTTACAGCAGGTCCCCTACTGTACTATGGAATGCTGAGTGGTTAGCTCACTCGAGTAAGTGGATTAACTTAAAAATAATAAGACTGTGTTTCCTTAAAATGATTTTTCCACTAGTGCCTTTCTTTAATTAGTACAATCAGGGATGGGAGTGTATTTGTGGTGAGGTTTCCATAGCACTTCTCTCAGAAGGGGTATTACATTTCCAGAAGCAAAGAATCATGGCTTAGGAAGAGAAAATGTGAAAAGAGCATGGCATGGATCTGAGAAGCTGCCAGAAAGCTTTTCTAGGGCACAAAAATCCGATGGGCCTCGAGTATCCGGAGGGGGGTTGACTATGGATGTGAGTGACTTGATGGTTGGTTGTCTGACAGTCCCATCTCCCCCATTTGCCCCACTTACCAAAATTCCACCATTTGAGAGTTCCTCTGTTGACTCTCCATCACTTACAAGCCAAATTTCCTGTAGAAGGAAGTTCTTCTCTCCTCCCAGAGATTGCTTTCTTCTGCCTGGAAAGCATCCACCTCCTCTGTCTACCCCAACTTTTTTTGTTCTTTAAAATGTAGATGAAATTCCTCCTCTTCCACGAAGCTTCCTTAGATATTTCCTTTAAGATTATGAGTGTCTCAAGAGAAGAAACCGTGTCTCATTCCATGTTGTCTCCCGGGTGCCTGGTACAGAGCCTGGTACATGGCAGGTGTTGCATTAACGACGGGTGAACTGGCCTGAACTCACTCTGGTGCTTCTATTAGTGCTGGTTCTCTGGTACCCTGATGATATGTCTTGTGGAAGGTCTTCTGTTGCTCTACTGAGATCTTCTTTTTGATATGGCTTTTTTTTTTTTAACATTTTGTGAATATAAGTTAGTTCTCTGATCTAGGTGATGACTGAGCAAGTCAAGGGCTGTGCCTCTGCCTCCCTGGGCTCCCCCTGTTGGTGGGGAGGCACCTTATGGACAGAGGTTTCTCAATTTGGATCAGATGATGAGAAAACGTCTGACATATGGTATGTGAGACACCATTTGTCCTCTTATTCTAGACACCCACAGTGATGGGGCAACATGCTCATGGGTACCCTGGGTGATGGGAGTTTCAAAGAGGGTTATCAGATAGGGGCTCAGCAAAGTCCAGTGGCCTGGGTAGTTGTTTCTGTCTGGACTTATGATTAGTAAATATATGAGTAAAGTCAAGTCATGAGTCAGCTACTGTTGGCTTGTGCGATGGGAATTTCTTGTTCTTGGGTTGGCAGGTGGCAGCTCAGAGCCCATGCGTCTCCTATGTCCTGAGACATGCCTCTTCAATGAAGTCTCTTGCCAGGTCAACTTACCTGACTCTTCTTGGGAACATTCCCCACACTCAGGTCTCAAGCTTTCCCTCATTTATACTTTTTCCCCAGCCTCACCCGAGACTCTTGGTAACTTTCTGTCCCACACTCATCCTGGTCTTAGACCCTATTCTCTTCAGGTCCTTTCACCTAATGATCCATTCTCAGCTTGAATCAGATTATGAGAAAACTCCCAGCAACTGAGAAATTAGTTTGCTTTGCTTGATGATAAGGATGCTACTTAAATCTCCAATCCGCAAATGAGGAAGTAAGGGGAAATACTCGTATCCAATCCTTTCTACTGTAATGGCGAAAGGTGGGAAGAACAGTTTAACTTCCCTGTTAAAAGAGGCTGAATCGTTCCTGTTGTGGTGGATTGGAGGAGGGGCCCCGGTTCCTGGCACCTCTTGGCAGCCATGACTTGCCATGGCCTCAGCACAGTCAGGCGTGGTTCCCTGCCTTGTTACTCCGCCTTGTTCCTCTGCCTCGTTACTCCTTGTTACGAGGCCACGTGACTTGCTCTGGCCAATGGCCTAGTGCAGAAGTAAAAATGCACGAGTTCCTTAGGAAGTTTCATGTGTTTCTGCTTCCCTCTTACACCTCTGTCACTGCCATGAGAGGAGCCCCAGCCACCCCCTTGTCCTGGGAGGATGAGAGACACAGGGAGCAAAAGCTTCCCAGCTGACGCACAGACCTGAGAAGAAGTCCAGCCTAGATCAGCTGAACCTCAGCCAACCTCCCTGAGAATAAATGATAATTGTGTTAAGTCACTGAGTTTTGGGGCTATTTGTTATGCAACATCATTGTGGCAATGTAACGAACTGATGGTTATCCTTCTAGAGGTCAAGGTAAAGCACTGAGCACTTAGTATTAATAGTTGCACAACACAGGATGGGTGCTTAATATTTAGTTATCAATTAAGCCTTGCTGACAGGCATCATAGAAGAATATGAGAATAAAAGGAGTTATGGATAGACAAACAACCCAGAGCAGAGCTGAGACTCACACAGGCTCCACACAGCACAGTAAGATGACTTCCCTGCTTCCTGTGGGCCAGCTCAACGATAACCATGGCTTCCTCCTGCTCCCTCCTCGACTGCATGTGTGAGCTTCATGTCACTGTGCTGGAGGTTGGACAAAAGTGAAGCAGTGACAAAGGAGGAGACACAGGAAAGTGAGGCAAGAAGCATGTTCAGCCAGGTGCAAGCAGGGATGGTCCATCTGCACCTCTGTCTCCCTCTGGTGCCGACTGCCCTGTGATGCGGCGGAGCCGTCCGTGCAGACCCCAGGTTGCGGGCCAGCTTCTGCAGCCTGATGTCGGGAGGGAAGCTTGACCTCAGGTGCTGGAGGCCCAGTGATTGCCTCACCTGTCATCGTTAACCTCTGGCTCCGTCCAGGCCCCGGGAACCCAGCACCCTGAGGATGGGCTGGGGGACAGTCTGGGAAAGGAGTGGGAACCAGGGTTGAAGGAGGTGGGTAGCCTGCTGCTCCTTGCTGTTTGTGTCCCACTGATGTCACTCTCAACTCCAGGGCCTGGAGAGGCACCTCTGACACTCCAGGTCCCCTTGGCTCTGAGGGGAATCAGCTCTGAAATTCTTACTCAGGGACAGCCCATCAATCTCCCCATGTGGCAGGAGCTGGAGAAGAAAAGCCTGGGACAGGGATTTAAGGGGCTTCTTGAGTCCACTCCACCAAAAATGCTGGGTGCCAACTTTGCATTTTATTAGTAGTTGCCTATGTGACTTTAAGCAAATCACTCCTTGTATCTGGGCCTCAGTCTTTAATTCTGTCAAATGGCCAGGTTGAAAGAACTGTTTTAGAGGGTGCCTCCAGCTCTGCTATCCTGTGATAGTATCAGGACTGGAGTAGCTCTTCCATTCCTATGTAATAATAATAGTAGCTCCCACTTATCCAGCGCTCACTATGTGCCAAACACTGAACCAAGACCTTGCACATGTTAGCTCAGTTTGGGCTTATAGCAGTCCTGTGAGATAGATACTCTTATTGTCTCCATTTTACAGATGGAGAAACTGAGGCTTAGCAAGGCTCACTACCTCACATATGCCCACACTTCTTGTCCACACGAAGCTGTGGTTTGAGCCTGGGCTCTCTGGCTCCAGACCCCATACTCTTAACCTCTGTTGTGTCTCTAGTGAGAGGTTAGCTCCTCTCTGGTCTCCTCCTTCCAAGACCCTCTCCTTGTACACTTCCACAGTCAAAGAACTCCAGTCTTTTGTCTGGAAGAACCCAGAATACCTGAAAGTCTCTTCAACCATCGGGATGAATGCAATCTAACCATCATCCTCTTGGTGCAGGCCTCCCCTTTGAGACCAGCCCTGCTTTATGTTATCATTTTATTTTCTCCCCATCATGCATTGTTCTCTGAGATAATTTTGTTGGTTCACTTGTGTGTTACTGTTACAGAACATGAGTTCCATGAGAGAAGAGAGGAGGTCTTGCTTGTTCACACTGTCGCCGCAGCCCGCAGAACAGTGCCTGGCTCTGGGGCTGAGTGAAGAAAGAAGCGAGGAGGAAGCCAACTCACCCCATGACCCTGGGCTTGCTGCTGCCATCACCAACCCTGAAGTTCTGATCTCCAGACTTTCCCCGTGCATGCACGCACCCATGTGAGCACGCACGCACACACACGCTCAATCACATGTACTCATGCACACACACACGAACACTCATGCACACACACGCTCAGGATGCACGCACACACATACATTCGTGCACACACACATGCACACACACACGCTCATGCACACACACTCACACACATGCACACATCCTCCCACAATGAGCGGGGCTCTCTTCTTCAAAGTTTCTGAGGTCAGATGGGAGGGAGCAGCAGATTTCTCAGCACCTTGGCAATGACCCTGAGGCCAGAGCCCTCTACTCAAGCCTTGCCTGAAGAAGAGGAGGAAGATTCAGTTCCACTTCCTTCGGGGTCTCTTAACCAAAGGACAAAGGTGCAGAGCCACCTGAGCTGCTGGGCCCTGCTCCTAAGAGCTTGACCAGCCAGAAGCTGGGGACGTGGGGGATGCGTAACTCCATCTGGGATTCGCAGATGGCAAAACCTCTGGAGACCAGACGGAGGGTTATACCTAAACGTGGAGGGCTGGGCAGGCCAGGGGGCAGCCAGGAAGTCTCCCGGCGCTGTCAGCTCCCTGGCCCATCTCTTGCTGCCCTTGGCTGGAGAATGACATTGTTTCAGAGGGGAAAGTAAGGTCCCTGCCAGAGCCCATCTGGTCTGCGCTAAGCTGGGCCTGGGCCCTCGGGAGCCCCTGGCCAAGAGACGACTGAGCGGCTGCCAGCTCCTACCTGGGGTGTGGGGAGACCGGAGAAGCCCACTAGCTGCCCCTCTTCCCAGCCGTCCTGCACCGGCCCAGACCCCCTCCTGGGGCTGAGCGCCCCCGCCCGCGGCCTTTCCCGCTGGCTCTGCCATAGCTCCCGGCCCATTCCGTGGCCGCGCCGGCGAGTACTGCCCGCCCTCCCAATGCAGATGTTGAGTATGGGTTGTTTCACAGATAAGGAAACTGAGGCTTGGAGACACTGTCATGCGCCAAGGTCCCAGAGCTCGTGAATGGAGGAGTCGGAAGTCAAACCTGAGTTGGTGACTTCCCTTGGTCCGCTCTCCTGCCCCGGTGTAAACGCTTCCTCCTGGGGCAGATGGCGCACATGGCACTATCCCGAGGCTTCGCCACCTTGCCTCGTGCCACCGCTCCCCAAGCGAGCCGAGATGGGGGTGTCGAAGGTGCCTCCTGCTTCCTGCGCCCACCCCATCACACGGGGCCCCGAAGGTGGACATGCCCCTCGGGGCCCACGAGCATCTCCAACTTCGTCTCTCACCCAGCGGACCCAAGGGCCCGAGAGAATCTTTTCCTTCTGGGTCTGCAAAACGCAGAGTCCCTCGTAAGTTTGCTGGGCCCAGAAAAAGCAGTCTCTTAAGGCAAATAGACTCCGGCACGCTCAGCCCTCCGTCCCGGTGTCCTCCTGCCGATGCCACTGAGACCCCCTCGGAAGGCCGCAGAGACACAGGCAGGCTAGGCTCTGACCCCAGTGCTCCCCCGGTCAGCGTGCCCATCATCATCACCCTGTCCATCCTTTTGGAAAAGGTCCGCTTCCAAACCCAGCTTTTTCTGGCTGGGCCTCCGCGTCCCCGCTTTTAAAGTGAGGTGGGTTTGGGGGCCGCTCCTGAAGGCCCGTCCCGCTCCGTGCTGCAGTGTGCCCTGTGCTGACCAAGGGCTGACCCCCCAATAACATGGGTTCCAACCCCCGGGAGCATCTGTTTTCCCACGTCAATGTTTTCCAGCCACGCTTTCCTCATCTCCACAAAGAAGCAGGGCAGGAAGGGACCAGGAGTTCCTGCTGACAAACACAACAGAGAGGTGCCAGGGAGATCGGTGACCTGCCCAAAGTCACAGAGTAGTCTCAAAACCGGAACCCAGCTTTTCTTTCATTGCCTTCCGAGGGCCACGGCAGCCTATTTCAAATGGAGTAGTGGGAAAGAGGGATCCATGGGAGAAGAGTGAAACCAGAGTAGGGAATGGAAGCAATGTTGGGGGGCTGAGCAACATTCCTGTCCCCTCTCCCCACGAGGCTTGCCAGCTGTCTGGGGGAATGAGAGCAATGCAGGCAGCAGGAGAGACCCCTGGGTCTGAAACCCAGCTTTCACCACGAGCAGTGAGCAAAGAGTGCCCAATGACTCCAAGCTGTCCTGGAATGTTCTCTCGGCCCCCAGGGAGCTGCTGGGGAGTCTGGCTGCCGTGGGCAGCAGCTGTGTGAACCGCCTGCAGGCAGATAGCCCAACCACAAGGGACCACCAGTGACCACAGCCACAAGGACACTGGCAGGTGGGGCCGGGAGGTGGGAAGCTTCCTCTTTCCTCAGGATGCATCTCCGCAGTCAGTCCGGTTAGCAAAGAGCAGGACTGTGTGGCCACAAGGAGTCAGCCCCAGGTCGCCCGTCCCGTCCGCCAGCTGACGGAATGGGCCCAGCCTCAGGTCAGAAGGGCACTCAGGGCACGTCTCCCATCTCCACTGGGAAGATCTTGGGACCCAAACAAGCCAGGATGAACCACAGGGTCCTGTGTGCAAACGCCCCATCCTTCCATCAGCAGCTAAGTGGTCAGACCGAGATACTGGCCCAAGCTCGGCCGTTTATGAGCTGTGTGACTTTAGTTAAGTTACTTAACTACTCCAGGCTAGTTCCTCAACCTCTAAGGCAAACACCTATCTCGTGGGATTACGGTGAGGCTTAAATGAGTAAAGGCCTAACCGAGCCCTAGACACAGGGCACTGGATACCTGGTGGCCCTTGCTGGTATCATTTCTGTGAGTTGTCCACCTCCCTGCTTCCCTCTGCTTCAGCCCGCCCGCTGTGGTCTCATAGTCAACCCATTCCCTCCTGGTGTCACAGAACAGGCAAGGCCAAGGCCAGACCGATTCGAGACAACAGGCTGCTTTTTTAAGCAGACAGGTTATTGCTTACATAGACAACACAAGGAAGAGGATCAAAGATGCCTTGTCCCTCGTGCCAAAAAGGATGACATCAAGATGGAAGGGGCCGGATGACTGGCGTGCAAGTTGTAGAAGGGCCCATCACTTAGAGGCCACTGCAGGACTGCAGCTACGCCGTTCCGTGTGGCTGCACCCTAGGCGGGTGGGTGGAAGCCCGTGCCTCACCAGGGCGCAGTGGCTGTGAGACGCGGCCTCACCACGGCCTCACCACGGCCTCCCAGGGGAGGCAGAAAGGCTGAGTGCGAGATGGCCTCACAGCAGCCCCTCAGCTCCTCACAAGCCTTGGTCTCGGGGGTTCTGGGGGGATCACCAGGTGCTCCACTGAAACTCAAGTCACTGTGGTTGCAGCCTTCACGGAGTGCCTCTGCGGACACGTACCAGGCCACCAGGTGCAGAGCCCTTTTCCCCTGCACCGGCCTCGGCAGTCTCCCTTAGCTCTGGGGCAGTGGGCCCCAGGCTTGGCCGTGCCCCTCTAATGGCATTATTGATGGTGATGATGATAGGAGCTATCACTCATTGAGTGCAATCAGTGCCAAGCCTTGCGCTGTGTTTTGTGTGCATTCACTTCAGTGAGCTCCAGACGACTCCAAGATGTTGCTGCTTTAACAATCCCCACTTTATGGGTGAGAAAACTGAGCCCCAGAGAGACTAAGTAATGTGCCCCAAACTAATGGTACATTGGGACGCCAACCCTGGTCCTCCGACCCAGAGCCAAGCACGTCTCCTTCGGCTCATTGTCTTCTTCAAGGAGTTGAACGTCTTAATTTTTGCGTATTTATTTGTTAGTTTTGCGTGTTCCTCCGGCTCACATATACGGTTATCTGTTCTGTCGTATTTCACAAACACCTGTCTCGGCAGCTGGCCCTGCCGACAAGTAACCTCAACAACAACTTCTGGGAGCTGGTAGATGAACACCCCGTCCTTCACGTCCGGGGAGGTAAGTCTGGGTTCTCCACTGGCTTCTGGCGTGCTCTGGCGACACAGGGCCCCGGTGGCCCGCAGTGACCGCCGGCTGGAAGCATACCCTTTCCTGGCTGTCTTCCATTATCTTATTTTCCCATTCAACTACCAATAAACTACCCGCAAATAAACCTCACAGGTAAATTACTTATCCTTTTATCCTTCTCTCGGAGTCAGCTTCTAGGGGAGCCGAACTACGACAATACCTCATATCTGTGGGATGATTAGTCCTACCTTATGTTGTGGGGTTATAGAAAGGTAAACCACCAGCCTAACACTTCTCTACACCATTCATTGTTATAATAAACCTGCATTTATTTTACCATTCCATTAGAATACTTTATTTAGAAAAAGGTAAACCCAGCATTGGAGAGATGAGCTTCTGCCACAGAGGAGATTGCCCTCCTCCTCAGTGGAGCATCACAAAGCTCAGCAGAAAGACCCAGACAGGAAGGCCATGCGTGTGTGCAGAGGCAAGAGAGCAGCGTAAATGCTGGGGGTGGCAGGAGTAGTCAGGGGCGGCTTCCTGAAGGAGTGGCAGGGAGCTGGGTCTTGAGGATGGCTTGGAATGAAATATATGGTGAGTGGTGCTCGCAGGTGTCAGCCAGGGTGTGAGCTCCCTCTCCAGGCAAGAGCAAAAGAAGGGAGAGGTTCGCTTATGGTCTTGGGAAGCCCAGCTCTGCTGCTCAACAGCTGGGTGATCTTGGGCAATAACTCAGCCTCTCTGAGCCTCTCCTCATCTGTGCAGTGGTCATCACAACCCGGTCAACCTCAGAAGGCTGCTGTGAAGATGAGACAAAGTGATGTGGGTAAAGAGCCTGACATGGAGGGTGTGACCAGGGCCCAACGTCTATTGTTGGTTGCGTGTGTGGTGATGCCGAGTGGTCCAGGCTGATTTGCTGTCTGCAACCCGGACAGCTCAGGAGCTACTGGGGTGGCATCTGGAGAGGCGAAATACAAGCTCTAGTCAATTCCGGCCACCTGGAATTGACTGTTTAGTCTATGTAGGGACTGTCATTTCATGTCAGAGCCCCAGGTACCTCAAGTGACCTCACATAAAACGAGATTTTAATTTCAGCTCCACTTGCATCCAAAGCTATAGAGTAGAACTGGATGAAGAAACAAATGTGAACATAGCTTATAAACTGTTAAGTGCCTACACTTTGGAGAGATTAGAGTGATGGCCACAGTGACTCACATTCAAGGCGAGACTGCTCACAGCAGAGATATCAATATGGGGCAAGAATTCCTGGAAACTTCAAGCTCAAAATGAGTCTAGATGGAGTAATCTAGTTCTATATCCACTACATGTCCCATTTCAAGATGCTCAAACCCAGACCCGGAAGAGGAGAATGATTTACCCAAGGCCAGATGCCTGCCAAGAGGCAGGGCAGGGAATTAAACCGAGGACTCTGGTGGCCAGCTATTACAAGCCACCTTCCTCTCCACAGTGGCTGCCAGAGCAAAGCCACCTTCAATGCAATCCCCGGGGTTCCACTTCCTTCCTCCATGTCACCTTTCCAGGCTGTACCATCTGTTTGGCTTCACCCTCTCCTGCCATCTCCTGCCCCCACCTTCAACCCACCCACACGCTGCATCCGCCACACCCCCTGCTCCCACCTGGTGACTTGGCTCCCATGTGTTTATCTCCAAATAACTGCATTGGCACAGTTCTGTGTTTGTGAGACTCCCCCCCAACCCCCCCACCCCGCATCTGTTTACCGGTGTTTATGTGGTTGTGTCCTGTCTACCCTTCTAGCCTGGAAGCCAAAACGACTCCTCCCGTCTCCTGGTACCATCACCCACTCCCTGTGGGTACTGACCTCTGCACGTAGCAGGTGCCATGTGATGGCCACCAGCCAGCTGCCATGGTGCCCAGGCCTGGGCAAGGCTCCGTGGCTGACACAGGTATGGATATGAAGAACTCCCCAGAGGAAAAGGGGTCCGTTTTTGGAAACAGGGCCCAGATATAACAATCATGATTAAAAATTCCAGTCTCCATTTATTGCTGTTTAGTCTATGTAGGGACTGTACTCAGTGCTTTATATGTATCACCCTTCTTACACCTTATGCCACCTCTCTCTGCCTGATGTGGTTATTGTTACACCTATTTTTCTGATGAAAAGGTTCAGAGACATTATATTTGCTGGAGATCACACAGCTCATAAGTAGTGGAGTCAGGGTTCAAACCCAAGTCGTTTTGGCTCCTAATCCCCTGCGTATAAGCACTATCTTACACTGGTTACTCTTTCATGCACAACTAGTGTCCACCTTCCCACCCTTCCCAAGAGGGGGCAGTTCCCATAGCCACAGCTGCCTTCTCCCGAGAAGACGTGGGTCTCAGCCATCTCAGAGCCACCTGCCAGGAAACTCCGGTCCCAGTCAGCTAGTCGAGCTGCTGCCTCAGACTCTGATAGGGGATTAGTGAGAGTCTAAATGGATTCAGCCTTTTAGAGGGCAACTTGGCAGAAGTCAGCAGAAATAAAAAAGGTCACACTCTTTGAGGAAGCATTCCTCTTCTAGAAAATCATTGTCCGTTGGCACAACAGTACCAATATACAGACACTCACTGCAGACACCCTGCGGGCACGGTGGCAGCCGTCCGCCAACGCCCGCTGGGAGGGCCTGTGCGGTCAGCAGGGCAGGACACTGATGCAAGCCCTCGTGCATCCAGGGGAGGCTGGAAGGCAGCAGTTACAATGAATGAGGCAGACTTATGTGAACGGACGTGGGCAGACCTCCAAGACATATGGTCAGCAGAAGAGAGCAAGCTGCAGGACGCTATGTGAGGTGCATATACAGAGCGCCCAAACAAATCCGAATGATGTATATGTCTGCATAAATGTGGAGAAAATGGACCGCATGGTACATCCGAACGGTAAACAGTGGTGACGCCAGGGAAAGGATAGGTGTGAGAGAGCAGAGGCAACACGGGTTGTTACTGTTCGCTCTAGGCACTAGTGTTTTTCTTTTTTTCTAATGAGAACGTGTTCATGACCCACTTGTATAATTGAAAAACAAAGCCAAACCCCAGGCCCAGGGGCCTACAGAAGAAGGAGCCAGCCAGGGTGGACTTCCCAGGCCACGGTGGGGGCAGGGGGATGGCTGGGGAGACGGTCCAGAGATCGGCCTGACCCTGTGGTGTCAGCACTCCCTGAGAAATCTCTTCCCGTTGCCCCCACTCACCGAGGGCAGCTTCCTACCTTCTGTAGTTGTCCTTAGCACTTTACCCCTAACGGGCCCACTGACTCTGTGGCCTTGTTCAGCTTGTCCAACCACTCCAAGGATGATGGAGGGATTCAGAATCCCAGAGTGGGGAAAAGGAAGTAGGACTATTAGGGTGGTGGGCTCTCGGAGGAGGGCAAAGGTCTGGGTTTTTGGCGTGTCCCTCAGCTGGAGATGAGGAGCCCCTGCGGGGACAGGGGACAAGCCACAGACAAGCCTTCCACTGTGATGTGAGACTGAGTATCCCTCACACTCCCCTGGCTCCCGTCACTGCATGCCCCGCCCTGACCTCGCCCCATTAATTCAGGACACCTTGGAGCACTGACTCCTGAGGTGGTCAGACCAGGCTTGAATCTGCCTCTAACCAGCCTCACTGGCACAGCAAGTCGCTGACCTTCCTGAGCCCCATTTCCTCATCAGACACTGAGAACATCGTAAAAACCTCTCACAGGCCTGTGGGGAAGGTACAACAGGTCACATTCATAAAGCATCATTACATATGCATAGTCAGTGCGTAATAAATGTGCCGATTAATTATTCCTGGGTCACAGCTAACACCTGGGCAGGGCACAGGGCTTTTTAAAAAGGCCTCAGATCCAGCACAACTTCAGACAGCCTACTTTTTTTTTCAAATCTCCTGAAACAAGTGAATTTCCCCTTCATTTCCAAAAAGAGGTTCACATGTCCCTACCTAAAACCCTAATGGCTGGATGTGTTTCAGAATTCAGAACTTTTGGATTTGAGAGGCATCTATATAAGTAAACACACCAAACCCCCTAGCAGGGCCTGGGACAGCACCCCATGATCAAACATAGTAATAGTTTCACAGCAAAATATATGACTATTCACACCAAAGGGGGTTAACAAATTCGATAGTCTCGTATCGGTTCAGCTCAAGTTTTGCTGTCAAATGAGTCATGAAACGCTTTGGTTCTCAGAGCTTCTGGAGGTATGGAATTGTGGGTTAGGTATTATGAGTCTGCTTTGTAAATCCATTGTACTCCCAGGCTATTTTTCCACTCCCAAAAGTACCCTGGCTGTACTTCGGTAACTCCGAGAAGAAGGCATTTTCACAGGTGAGGACATGGAGGCTCTGAGAAGTGACACGACTTGACAGCAAAGCAGGGTGACCAGACCTATCATTTTAAAAGGGACAGAAAACAATGGTACTGTCCCATCTCAAGCAGTACGTATGGGCAGCCTAGTCTCACTGGGCTGAATTCAAGGTGTCAGTAGGCTGACCATGCGTACCGTTTGAAACAGGACAGTACCGTTGTTTTCTGTCCCATTTAAAATGGGACTTCTGGTCAACAAGTGTCATCCTGGGTAGATGGAGCCTTCCCGGGGATGCATCTTCCTAATGAGGGTCACACAGCCAGTGAGTGTCAGAGTCAGGCCTAGGATCTGGGATCTTAAGTTTCTTGGGAAGGCAGGGAGAAACAGGGCCCAGAGGCAGCGGGGCAGAGGGCCCTCTGTGCTCCCCTGGCCCTGCTTCAAGTCCCCCGGGAGTTCCTCCCCTGGGCCGGCGGCAGCTCACTGGGCACGAGCTCGGCTCCTGGCTGGTCTGTGCGTCGCCTGCACATGGACGACCAGACGCTGGCCTCCGGTCTCCCTCTCCATCTGCAAGTTTCC